>JAQQZT010000009.1:6053667-6066367 GCA_030068275.1 Clarias platycephalus | reverse complement strand
TTGGGGCCACGACTTGTGAAACTGTGGGAACGAGACAGTATGTTGGGGCCACGACTTGTGAAACTGTGGGAACGAGACAGTATGTTGGGGCCACGACTTGTGAAACTGTGGGAACGAGATAGTATGTTGGGGCTACGACTTATGAAACTGTGGGAACGAGATAGTATATCCCAATATGTCAACATCAGACGGGCTCTGTACTCTATTGTTTGATTACATTCTTTGTGCATGTGATTCAGACATGCAGCTACAGGTGTTGCTAAGATAACCAGGACAAACCATGTCCCCTTACCTTACAAGCACACATGAGGAGTGAATGTCTAGATCTCAGAGACCCTATGGCCTACAAATAAGCCTTTTACACCGTTTGCTCCAGGAAAACCAATGCACCCGCGCACTCCTATTTTACAATTTCTCATGGAATTGTTTCTACTTATTATTATTATTATTATTATTATTATTATTATTATTATGCCATGTTCATATCACAAGGGCACTGGTGGCTCACTGGTAGGTGTTTCGCCTGCCATGCGGAAGGCCAGGGTTCGATTCCAGCCAGTGCCCACACCCCAGCCACTGGATGCAGTGCCGGTCCCAAGCCCGGATAAAATGGGAGGGTTGCGTCAGGAAGGGCATCCGGTGTAAAACCTGTGCCAAGTTGTAGTGCGGACTGAATATTCCGCTGTGGCGACCCCTTGTCGGGAGCAGCCGAAAGACCAACAACAACAACATGCCATGTTCATATCACCTTGGATAACAGATTGCAGTTTTTTTATGTTGTATGATGGCTTTAAAAAATGCCCCATTCAGGTGTGAATGTTAACATCTGAAGTGATGTTAATTTAACCACTGAGAGCACAGGAGTCCATCTGCTCGGTGTGTGTGCCACCATCACTCCTCTTTATGTGGAATTAATACTGTCCCCTTTTTTTTTTTTTTGGTCAGAAGTGCAGTTGTCCTTAACAGACCTTCTGCATTTGAGGCAGATGCATGCATCTCCTTGAGGTCTCATTTATTAGTTAGGGCGTATGTTCATTATACATTATGCAAACAATTAACCTTTTAAACTTTTCTGAACTCTCAGCCAGTCTGGACTCAACTCCTTACACTCATGAATAAAGAAATGTTCTATTAATTTCCTATTCATTTCAGTTAATGTAAATTTCCTGTTAATTTCCATTAAATGATTAATGAAAATTTTAAAATGCTAAAGACACGCATGACATCTCTTTGTGATGAGAGCGTCACAGCATGAACTTTGCTGGGTAGTATGGGGGTATGGCAACCCACCGACAGCAGGGCTCGAACCCCAAATTCTACCAACAACGTAGCGCCTTAGCCACCTGAGCCACCACTCCCACCTCTTGCATTTAATCTATTCTTGTAAAAATTGTTTGACTTGAAGGTAGCTTGAGCACACATCTTGGGTTTTTATCTAAACTTTAAAATCTTCAATTTAATAATGAAACTCAGTCATCTTATCATCCACACTAAACATGCCATTACCACACATGGCCACTGCGATTATGGGAAGCCATTAGGGTCAAACGTGGACATATGATTAATTTTCATTAGTAACGCTATAAAATTTCTAGATTATTCACGTGTTAATGCGTGAATATTGACAGGTCTAATTTTAAGATAAATAACCAAACAAGCTTAAATTTTAAGGAGGTAAACAATAAATGGGCTACTTTACATTTGAATATTTTAAAATAAATATTATATATTATGTTGTAGGTAGCACGGTGGCTTTGTGGTTAGCATCGTCACCTTATGCTCACAGAGTTTGCATGTTCTCATCGTGCTTGGTGGGTTTCCTCCGGGGGCTTTGGTTTCCTCCCACAGTCCAAAGACATGCAGATTAGGCTAATTGGTGTTCCCGAATTGCCTGTAGTGTGTGTGTGTGTGTGTGTGTGTGTGTGTGTGTGTGTGTGTGTGTGTGTGTGTGCGTGCCCTTCGATGGATTGAGTTCCTGTCCAGGGTGTACCCTGCCTCATGCTCTAATTTTCCTGGGATAGGCTCCAGGCCCCCCGCCACCCTGTATACAGGATTAAGCGGTATAGATGATGAGTGAGTGAGATATATTGAGTTTGTAGAAAGACATTCCTTTGTAGAAAGACAGTGATTACACCCATTCAGTTTTAGGCTCCTATAATGATTTCCGCGATGTGTAAAGATAAATTGCTGCCCTTGAGGAAGACCTTCCATCTTAATTGTCTCAGCTCTGTGCTCGGTTCGAATTCTGTTTTTATTTGTAATTCACTTGGGATAAAATGACTACAGTCAGAAATCTGCCAAAAGAATAAATACCAAGTTTATGTAGCACAATGCTCAGGCTTGCACACAGACAGCGAAGGAAGCTTAGATTTAAAAGCTGCTCGGCTGTTTCATTAGGAGCTGAATCTCATCAGGACACGCTGCACATAATAAACTCTCTTTGATATCCAGATGGTCTGAAATCAATGTTGGTCCAGCCTTGTGGAGGCATCCAGAGTAATCCTTATACGTTCTTAAAGGGAACCAGATTGTGATTTGTTTATTATGTGAATGACATTAGTTATTAATGCAAAAACATTCAGTACTGTACAAAAGGCTTAAGCCAGCCATCATTTCTTAATATAAAATTTAATGATGTAGATTAAATTATAGAAATGAGAACAAATATTTTACTGCGACAAACTGCCAAGTAATTAAAAAATTGGTTGTTTATGTAACAACCTCAGCAGCGACCTCATTTCCCCTCTCACATGTTTCAACCATTTAGCATTCAGCATCGCCAGTATATTAATCACCGGCGCGATCATCTGCACCTGTTTCTCACTGGTTCATGCTTTCAGTTTGATTTTTTTTTAATATATGCCCGAATGATCCATAGGTCACTGTGTGGCTAAACAAACATAAGGTAAAGTGACTGGACTGAAAATGACAGACACAAAGTCCATCAAGAAGCCTGGAGAGCTATTTCTCAGGACTGCATTACAAACATACAAGGAAGTCTGGCTCGTTGCAAGCAAATATGAAGAAATGAGGGCTGGCTCAAGACTTGTGCACAGTATTTCAGACATTTCATTTAACATACTTCCAGTGCACACATCCACTTTATACTTGGTATTGGGATACTGATTGGGAATTCATGTAAAGGTTGCTTGAAAATAAATCATTCATGTTTTAGATAGAACAGAAAGTTGAATTTGGTGATGTTGTCTGCCTGATATCTTATTGCACATACCAATGGTGGTGAAGTTGAAAGGGCTTTCTAAAGTTCTCAAGTACCCCCTTTTCACCAAAGCAGTTCTGGAGCAAGTTTGGAGCTGGTGTTAAATTTTGAACTGTTTCTTTGTTTTCAGACAGCCAAAGCACTGGCCCTCAGACAGAGAGAGAGAAAAAAAAAAAAAAACAGTTCCATGGTGGCACCAACAGTTTGCTAGGCGAGAACAAAGAACCGTTTACATCATGGGATGGGGACAGGATTATCACAACCAATTAACCGCCATCTTTAAAAAATAGACTCGACATGAAATGGGCAGCTCAGAAACTTGGTAGTAATGATAAATCCAGGAGAACTGCTCGCGAAGCCATGTTGAAGATTGCTGTTGGTGTGCTTGCTGCTAGCATTTTTTTGCCGCTAACATTGCTGCTAGCATTGCTGGGAAAGTAGAGATGTACAGTACAGTACATGGACGTATACAGTGATGTAATGATGTGACTCTCTGGCATGCAGGTTAGGCTTAATAAGCTTTTAGGAGATTTGCTATTAAACGAGCTCTGAACTAGCACTAGCACCAGACATGAACTAACACCTGGTTCACTTCGGTGGAAAATTAGCAACGTTATTGTTGAAATGGAAAAGGCTGTAGAGCTACAATGTATCAAAGAGCTTAAACATCCTTGTGAGTACAAAAGCATGGAAGTGGAAAGTTTATGGAAACGCAGCTAGTCGTAATTGGACAAGCGCACCACATGAGACTTTACAACTGCTCTAGGACTAATGATAAGGAAAGTAAGAATGAAGCTACTGTAGGTGTCACTGGAAAAGAGTTGCAGGAACCTGAAACCAGCAGGAACAACAACTGCACTAAAAACTACATTGCATTTCCTCCTCAGTGTTTCTATTTATTAGCACATGTTAACTTGAATGAATTTAATCGATGTCTTCAAATAGAACGAAATTTTACCAAAGAGTTATGAAGGTCCTCAAATGAGGATCGCACAAGGACATATAGACGGTATAATTGGGAGAAGATTTCATATCATGCTGTATGAGGATAATTGGGTCTTAAGAAAAGTTTTAATTGAAAAATAAGATCCAACATTTTGTTCGGTATTAAAAACGAATGATGCAGCATAGTTTAACAAATTAAAAGCATCTCAAGGTGTTAGACTCGTTCCTGCTTTATCTGAAAAACAGAATGTTGTCCAAATGAGCAGCAATGACTTGACAAGACATCCTCCGTGAAATGATTAATCTGTACAAAAATGCCAGCAACATTAGACGCAATTCAATAGGATTTAATAAACTCTCCGAGCACTGGGACATCGTTGGCCCCGTGCCATAGTTTACTTTCCGCTACAATAAATAAGGTCGAGCATTAGTGATGAACAGCATTAGTCGGAATTCTGACTTTATGAGGATTCATGAGGTTCAGTGGCTCATTACGTTCGTCCCCCCAGATGCCAGAAGGAATCCAAATCCCAGCACCGAGCACAAGGACAGAGGGGGAAAAAACGGCTTCTGAAAATGGATTCAAATGCATGGACAATGAGATGAAAATCTGTTCATGTGGGATTTCCATCTATTTTTTTATTTTTTATTTTAGTTTATTTTTTATGTTACATAAATTTCCAAAGTCTTTTATTGCATCCTGTCACATTCTCACAGTAAGTAGTGATGCTTTATGTTTTTCCCCCCCCCCACATTTCCTCTGATAAGCGGCCCCCCGTGCGATCCCTGATCCCGATTCGGTAATCTGGGGATTATGGAAATGCAGCTGGTCTAGCGCAGACGTGTATTTAGTCTCTCGCCAACCCCCTTTTGTGACCTCCATTCCTGCACACAGCCACGGACGATGAAAGAGCTGCTGTGTCCTGTGTTACCTGGATGATCTAAAACACTAAACCATGCCTCATGGGTTGTATTTGTAAATGAATTTTTAAACTTCCGGATGTAGATTTAGCTCCATAATGAGTGAGATGCAAAAAACTAATCTTTAGCGATGCTATATTTCAGTACATCAAACATAATAATAATGGAAGTTAATAACTAAAACTAATCGTGTACCTTGAGACAATCTGTTGTCCTCCATTCATATGCATAGATCTATGTACAGTAATCCTAATGTTTGTTTAAGAGTGTGCGTATTTAATCCACCACACCATCAGTTGTCGAGTGGATTCATGATTATCTTTGCATTTAATCTTCTTCTGCCATCGAATCGTCCTCTCATCTAATCCTTTTTTATTTTTTTTCCATCCACACTTTTATCTACAGTATATCTACACTTTCATCTTTGTACACTGAATATATATAGCACCCACAGGCTGTAAGGGTAGGTGAAGTGTTAGATGGCTCGAAATATTTCGCCATCATCTGATCAAAGAAGGATCATTTAAATCAAATCTAAATCTAAGCCTCGTATCCGTGATCGTCCGTGAGATGATACCGCAGCACATCTCGGCACACGGCGCTGAAGTAGCCATCAAGGAACACTTGTCTGTAATTGTAAGCACGACTCCATTCTTCTTATGTCTCGCAGGTGTCCTTGGCTCGCTCAGAACGTGTCTCTTGCTTTCCCTCCATGCGTCGGCATCACTTTGCTTTTCGTCCTGGCAAACTTCACCATGGCAACGTTCACGGATGCCGGCGTGCTGCCGAGGGGTCAGGGAAATTCAGCTTACCAGATCACATTGCTATGCTTTTAATAAAAATTTTTTTTTTTTTTTTAAATCCTGCTATGGTTAATAAATATGCTTGCTATATTTATTTGATAAGAATTCACAGCTGCTGTTTCTCTTATAGCTAACGAGGATGAAGATAAAGACGACGACAGTGCTCCGCTTTATAAGGACGTAGATGTCCGAGGAATCCAGCTTCGGATGAAGTGGTGTGCCTCGTGCAACTTTTACAGACCCCCTCGCTGCTCTCACTGTAGTGTGTGTGACCATTGTGTTAAGGTGAGTGGCCTTGGTGTGTGTAGACAGTCTCTGTACATACATACGCTTGACCATACAACTTGGAACTAAAAACAAATCGACAGATATGTCTTGAATCTACACAAAATAGTGTAGAGAGGAATAGTAAAATTTGCGATTGAATTAGCAAATTAGTTCAAATTCAACCACTTACCATTAGACTTCATGTTATTATTTGAATTAGATGCAACTGCACGTTCTGAATATAGTTGCAAAGCAACGATGATCGGGCCCAAGCACCTGTGCCATCGCTGCCCAGGCACACCTCGCAACCTGTTTGCTTTTCGAGCATGTCAAGACCTCCCAAAATGCTGGAAGTCCTGGATGATGGGGAAAAAAAAAGCATCATACTATGATGTCATTCAATGTGATGTCACTTAATATGATGTCACTCAGGAAGTTATTAGACAATTTTTGGCATAATTTAAGGCCTCACCACGGCTGACCCGTTTGAGATATAAAAAATCCTGTCCCAATTTTACATCCCCAGTGTCTCGAGATCACATTGGCCCAATCTGGTGGCGATCGTATAAATTTCCCAGGGAGGAGTATATCAAATTCCATTGGGTGCATTTTGCACACAGCCCAAAATAACTGACTTCCTTTCGTGTAGAGCCCATGATCTAAACGTGTACCAGGTTTCACATGTATATGTGTAAAGGAGTGCAAGCTTTGCAGCAAAACCTCGTGTAAAGGCCCGTGTGCTGTCCGCTGCAGATTCCAACCTGTGTGCTGATTTTTGTGGGGTTTTAAGCATGTTAAGGACCCAAGAAACCCTGGCTCCTTAGAAGTACAATATGGCCCTTCACACAGTATGACATCATAGGGCTGTTGACAACAGCAGCATGACAACAGCCCAAGCACTATGACAACAGCCCTTCACACACTATGACACTGTTGTCATAGTGCTTGGGCCCTATAAATACACCTGTCCCTGGAAGGTCCAATCGTTACACAACATACCAAAATACACAGCATAGACAGCAAAGACCAAGAGGCATTGGTGGCTCAGTGGTAGGTCTCCTGCCTACCATGTAGAAGGCCCGGGTTCGATTCCCAGCCAATGCCCAAACCCCAGCCACTGTATGCAGTGCCGGTCCCAATCCCGGATAAAATGGAAGGGTTGGGTCAGGAATGGCATCCGGCGTAAACCCTGTGGCAAGTCGTTGTGCGGATCGAATGGTCTGCTGTGGCGACCCCTCGACGGGAACAGCCGAAAGACTAACAGCAACAAGATAGCAAAGACCAAGGTGTTATATGAAAGTAAGTCATTGTTGAAGTTCTGTAAGGAACTCATCCCAAACTGCAAACATCCTGCTGCTCAATCCTATTTATTACATTAATCTCTTTTGCCTTTCCTCATTTTAAATCCATTCTTAAACATGCAAAGTATACTGTATGTCGCAATAGTGGTTATACCTAAAGGAAGCCATCTACCAAAAGTCAGTGACTGTGTAAAGAGGGAGTTATTTGGAGAAGTAAGGTTTTAACAGGAGAAAATGTGGAAAAGTTTAAATACTTATGCCAGGCACTGTGTGTGCAGGAATGAGACAGATGCAGACAAGCGGGTCAAGCCACTTTGCCTTTATCGTTCTGTTCCTTTTTTGATAAAATCTGCATGCAGTCAGCTGTATTTCGGAAGCCAAGCCAGTATTATTCATTGTGTACCATTCATTAGTTGGTGTCTGCTCAGGGAAAAAAAAAAACTGCTGCTGCTTAAAATTCTTCCTGCTGTTCGCTTGCATTAGAAATGCAGAAGAAGTGAAAATCCAACTGCAAATACAATTAGCTTATTATTATTATTATTATTATTATTATTATTATTATTATTATTATGCTAATTCTGCTTTTATCACAGCATCCAATAAACATGGCACTTTTATAATTGCCTTTCATTTACTGCGTTTCACACTCGGATATGACAATCGATTTTCAAGCCTGGTTAAACATTACCTCAATACGTTGTTCCCAGGACTTTGACCATCACTGCCTCTGGGTGAACAACTGCATCGGGATGCAGATACAGATTCTTCTTCCTCTTCCTGCTGTCTCTCAGCGTGCACATGTTGGCCATTTTCTCTGGGGGTCTCCTCAATGTACTGGACCACCTGGAAACCCTGTGGGAGCTGAATGCGACTGTCGCGTATCCTCACTCCACACAGCTTCATGAGTTAATGATGTTTTTTCCGAACGTGACAGATGATGTTTTAAGCAAACAGCGCCATCGTGCATGCTTACCCCCACTGGTTTAACTACTGATTTAGCTCCCAGCATCCATCTGTGCATCCAGACGTACACAATTCACACTTTATATGAATTACCTTTTCGTATTCCTTTTCAGTTAGAATAATTCAGTTGTTAATGAGAAAAGTTAACGAATAACAAATTAAAGCTATACTACATTAACATATGGTACACCGAATAGCCATAGCATTAACACCAGTAACATTAACACATGAACATTGATTGTCAATTATTTACCAATAAATGGTGACAGGATCATGTTCACCTAAATCGCCAAACAAATTGTCAATGCTAATGATGATCGAAAGGCACCAGAACACCCAATTACTTTTTCTCATGGGGCATAAGGCCAGGTAGGTTTGGACAGTTTTTTCCCCCCAACAAAATCATCAATTAAAAACTGCATTATGCATTTACTTGGGTTGTCTTTGTGCAATATTGCATTTTATTATTGCATTATTATTATTATTATTTTTTTATGATGATCTCAATCATTTAATGTTTGTTTGCTCCTTGACATCACAGGGTCAGTCTGTCCATCGTGAGCCTGTTCGTCATCCCTGTTATGGGATTGTCATGCTTCCATATGGTCCTCTTGGCAACAGGCAGAAATTCAATTCACTGTTTGCCAAGTTACTAAAAATTAGCCTTCATTACAGATGACTAGGAAATTCCAAGCACGAGTGAACCCTTTTACACGTGGCTGCTGCGGCAATGTAGAGTTTGTCCTGTGTAGTCCCATTACTCCAAGGTCCAACGCTGTTCTCATTTGTCTCACTAGTTCCTAGTCCATCTTTGTTCATGTCTCATTCTAAATATCTGCATTTTCTGCTCCTTTTCCCAGGCAGATACACCAGGAATTTGGGAAACAAGCAGACTGTTCATATACAGCCACCATTCCAAACACCAGAGACCATCGACACGTCACCCATAAAAGTTGATGAGAATGGGCTCCAAAGTGAAACGTTCTCTTTAAAGGTAATGCACTTTCAATTTCCTATTTTAATGTACGATTCAAAGATGAAATTGAGCATGAGTAACCCAATGAGCCTTATTAGGAATATGAGTGGGTACCTATGTGAATTGTAACCCATAATTTAACAGATATTTACCACCTCTCTTTTTTGTTCTCTCAAATTACACCTTATAAGCTGGTGACGAGCCTATTTAAAGACTTTAATCAAGGCATGCGGATGTGACATGAGCATTAACCATCTGCCCAGCCGCTTTTGCTTCCTGTGTAACTGCAAGACAGAGATATCACAGTGTCTGTGATGGTGCCTTAACCGTAGACATGAAGGCCCATTTACTACTCTGACACTTATAATGGATAGGTCTGTGTTTGTCCTCTGCTAGCGCCAGTCTGCAGGAGAACTGGATGTCCCTGAGTGTAAAAACGCCGAACACGCCGCCGCCTGTGCCGCTCAAACACGACCCAGTTCTGCTCAAGAGCCACCTGGCAACGTTGCATGGTGGACATTCATGATATTATATTAATCTATGTGAATTATGTTAATGTTTTATAGTTCAAGCCAAGATTTCATATAATAGAATGTCACAAATGTGCTTTTTCTGCTTTAGAGAGCTTTCTGCAATCCAGAACCGGTGTAGAGTCGTCTTCCAGGATGCATTATCAAGTTCCACAGGAGCAGGTGAGTGGACATTAGGGCTGAAGTTGAGTAATCAACAACTTCTCAAGACACTTGATTACGTTCAAAATTTGAGAGAGACCATTCAGCACCATGATAGACCAAAATTGAGCCTCCTTCAACACCAGACTTTAAAAGCATTGTTCCAGGATTAAGGGCAGATGTAGTTCTGGGTTAAGGTTTTGAGCTACTAATTGATACCTTATTAGTTCAAATCCTGATGCTGACAATCTGTCAATTTTTAGTCCTTGACCAAGGCCACATTAAGACCAGATATTGAATCTAGAGAAGTGGTAGCTTGTAATCATTAGTCATTAAGCAAGTCCTTAACCTCCAATTGTACCACGTCACAGCCAAGAATAAATATAGTTGGCTTTGACTTTATTTTTTTCTTTATCTTTTATCCTTCCCTACCACATTTGTTGTGTATATGAAAATGCCTCAAACTGATATTTTACCATATGTTCATGCACAGAAAAAAGAAAAATCTACAAGGAGTCTATTTAAGAATGAAACAACATTATAATCCACACACCTGGGGTAATTTTTGATCCTGGCACCATCAATTAATTTTTTCACTTGCAAGGCCTTCTACCAATTCAACGCAGTTTCTTTCTTTTCATCACCTGGTTATTCATTCAAATCCGGTGTGAATGTCTTTTGATTGATTTGAAAGTACAAAACTACCTCCATTCACTTGCTACGTATGTTGACTTTTGATATCCCTCATTCATGTTGTACAAGGGATTTAAAACTGATTAAAGGATAGAACTACTGTTTGAGTGGCAAATTAAATATCCAAACTAAAAACATAATACATTAAATCTGAAAAAGTCTGGTATAGTTTTTACTGCAAAATGAGGTAAACCCATTTTGGATTTTGAATTTTTTATTTTTTTCTTTCCCAAAAGAAACAAGAACTATAGCAAATATATTTCTTTTGGTCATAAGCGTAACAAAAGGTACAAATACCAAAATATTACGTCAAAATTGTTTTGGTCATATCGGTGAGAAATTTGTATGATTTTGCAAAATGCTATAAATCCACGTCCCAGAGTTTGGTCACAATTTATAAATCAGCATGCAGTTGTGTTTCTGGCAATTTTAATATGCAATTCAGTATTAATAATAGCTTGATAGATGTTTAGCAAACTCATGCTTTGATTGTGTTGAAGTGAATCTTAGGAGCAAATTGTAACAAGAAAAACTGTAGATGTTTGCTTTTTCAAGGAATGTTGGGGTCATGAAAAACATTGAAAACATTACCAAAATCTTTTTTTACGTAGCTACCATTTTAAGAGTTTCAGTTTTACTTCGCGTGTTGATGACGGAGCCTTATTATGGCGTTTATTGGGTTTTGAAATCAAACCATTCATATATAAAGACAAATCTTGCGTTTTAATGATTATAACGATAACGGTTATTATAATCTCTGTGTGAAAAAATTCTGTCTTCATGTAGATGGAGTATAGACAGAAGCCCCAGCTCCACATAAATGTCCCGATTCTGTTGTATCTTCCTCAACCCAGGGCATCCTCAGTCTCTCCTATGAGAGCCTCTTCAGCCCAGCACAGCGTGCGACTTTCAACATTAACTACCTGCCTCCTTTCCTTCCCATAGATCTGGGTCTGGCTGTCAGGTGCCCGGCAGATACTGAGCGTGCACCATCCCGTACTTCCAGCCCGGGTTTCACCGGCACGAGCAGGCAGTCTCCTGTGCACTACGACAGCCTTTCCTAATCTGCCATGAGCTCTATCCAGGAACGCCATGAACTTGAGGAGCAGGAAAAGCAGCCGTCTTCGCTCTCCATTGTGACGAGCTGTCTGTCTGTCTACTCACTCCGACGTGCATCCAGGACTTCCAGCTTGTCCATGCATGCCAACGTGGCCCTCAAGTGCCGATCGCTCTCGCGTGCTATTCTCTGAAGCACCATGCTCAGCACTCAATTCCCACGTCAATTCCCTGCCTGCTGCCCAGCTCCTCATACACAGAAAGCTCTGGCTTTACTCACTACCTCCGAGAGAAAAGACTCAGGTCCTTAATATGAGTGGCTGATTTTCCCAGTCTGTGTACATGTTGATATTGGAGATGCATCATAATAATCCATATATGTCTCACCTTTTTTTTTTCTTTGTACAGATTTGTTATAGAAAGCAATTCAGCTTTTTTCAGATACTGTTACCAGTTCTTCGCATTAGTAGAAAAGCATATTACCTTCATTGATAGACCTTGAAAGGAAGTGAAGAAAAGAAAAGTGTCATACTATGTAATGATGACTTCATATTGTTAGTTAACTTTGCTCAGTGTAAACAGTTGTGTTTTGCTCCTTTTTTGATTGAAAGCCGTAGTCCATGAATGTTTGTATTCAAACACATTCTGCAGATTTTGGCAAAACTCTTATCACATTTTTGTAGCTGTCAATAAAATATCTACTCAGAGATTAAACTCTGCCCTCTGTGGCGTCCCACGCTCTGCAAACAGGAGATAAAATTAATGTGGATTAGCAACATCCAAACAATCAGGACAGAAAGGCATCACTCATACAGTGGTGTGAAAAACTATTTGCCCCCCTCCTGATTTCTTATTCTTTTGCATGTTTGTCACACAAAATGTTT
>JAQQZT010000009.1:6040334-6050794 GCA_030068275.1 Clarias platycephalus | reverse complement strand
TGGGGGCGTCGTAACACACTCGAGGACAGCGCTATCCGCTCCCTCCGCGTGCGCGAGCTCGCAGACGCCCCGAATGGTGTAGAGCCGTGCAGTTAATGTGGGAACACTAATACCTCTCATCCCTCCCCGCTGAGAGAGCTCGGTCAATTTAGCTCTCTCTGTGCCTCCGGCTGTGAGAGGCAAACAGCATCACCCGGGGTTCGAACCTGCGATCCCCAGATGATAGGGCGAGTGCTTTAACCTACTGCGCCCCTCGGAGGCTCTAATGTTATTTTCTATCTGCTGAGCCATTTGGGGGGCAACTGTATATATGCAGTATATCTTACACTGGAAATAGTTTACACTGTTCACAGTGTTCACTGTACACACAGTACATATGTTACCTACAGTGGGTATTTGTTTCAAAAGATTTATGTTGTGGAAAAAAAGTGAGATAAGAAAATTTGTGTTTCTTGTTCCTTAATTTATTATTTTGTAAAGATATTTAATTTTATTCATTAATTTTATTTTAATTTATTAAAAAATAATAATAATACAAATTGGACATTACGATGAAACAGTTACTCAATACTTGAGTAGTCTTTTTACCGAATACTTTTCTACTCTTACTTGAGTAATATTTTGGATGACTACTTTTTATTTCTGCTTGGGTATTATTATTTTGAAGTGCAGCTACTCTTACTTGAGTACAGTTTTTGGCTACCCTACCCACCTCTTAAAACAGGTGCAGATGATGACGGATGGTCAGGTGGGTGATTAGTACACTGGCGATGCTGAATGCTGAGTGGTTGGAACAGACGAGAGGGGAAATGAGGTCGCTGCTGAGTTTGTTACATAAACAAGCCGTTTTAAAAATAGTATCTTTAGGTACTTTGCAGCATTTCGCAGTAAAACATTTAATTTCATCTAGATCATTTAATTTAATTCAATATAAAGAAATGAGTGGTGGCTGAAGATTTTTACACAGTATTGTACATATGCACTAAAAGGAAGGGGTCACTAGTTAGGTTAAATGTAGAAATTATATGAGGTCATGGAAGGCATTGTTTCTCAGCTGTTGCCAGGTCAGACTTGGTAATTAGCTGATGAGATGAATTGGATGTGGGAATAAGGGAAGTGCTGAACCGTGTAAGGCAGATGTTCCGCAACCAGGATTGAAATTGTCTCATATTGGAAATTAGTGCTATGGTTCTTGCTGGGGTTCTGGAATTGTCTGAATATAAACCATGGTGTCCACAGCCAGCTTCACACTAATCAGCCTGATTTTGCTGACAAAAATCATACATTGTGTGAGAATTATTTGGTTGTAAGTGACTGTAAGATTGGTGGTCTTGGGAAAATAATATGATTTAGCGCCATGGCAACCAAAAACAGCATGACAACGTTCTGGCAATCTCAATGGCATAGCTCCTACTGTAAGTGCAGCAACAACAACAAAAAAGTTTGACGAGATTGCACATCATCATCGTGCCAAAGCCATCCATGGCAAGGAGTGGAGAGAGCAACAACTACTGCAGTCACCCGGGCAGGAGAGCAGACAGTAGATAATCACAGGGAACTGTAAACATATGTATGCAGAAGAGGGCCAAAGCACTCTCCTCCGAGCGTATAATCCTTACCCAGCGATGTAGCATGAGCAGCATTCTCGGACAGGAGTTTTCGAATGCTAGGGACGATAGCTCCAGGCGTCTCATTTCTCTCACTATCTCAGTATATTAGCACAACTATGTAAAAAGCTATTCGCCAATGAACAGGAAAATGTTTGGGGGAAAACATTCAAAGTAAAGATATTAAGATAACATATTTGGTAGAAAATGTGATGCATGTGTGTGCTCATCCTGTTTTTCAGGAGGTTATGGTGCCTTTGGATCTACAGCAGTTTGAATACTTAAGCCATGTCAGGAGGCGGGAGAGTGTACAGCATTGCTTAAACCACCTTTGATCAAATATTAAAACCAGCAGGCTCACCCACAGCCTGTTATCTGCACATTCAAGAGACTGCTTCTCTCTCTCTCTCTTTTTTTTTAAGGGGAGCAGGTCTGATGTGAGTCAAAGAGTGAGCCCCAGGCCTGTGGTGGAATGATAATGAAAGGAATTGCTGGAGCTCAGGGCAGTCTGAGTTACTGAAGTGTAAGCATGCTCAGCCTAACACAATAGGTGACAGTGGCACTGTGCCTTTAATTGCTGGTGCTGCCGGGCAGTTTTGGAGCGTTATTTCAATGCATACATCCTGCACATGCACAGCAAATCCCCGGAGATAAATTAACAGCTACAATGCTGAATTAACACCTCCGGCGTTCGCTGCGTTCCAGCTGGACACAAATGAACAGTGCGAGAGTTCATTGAACATTGCAAAATTTGCTGTGTGGTTAGGGGATTGTGCTGAAAAATTAATTACTCTACCATGGTCTTAATTATTACATAAACGTTTCCAGGAAAGTCCTAAAGGACACTGTGCTGATTATCTCCAAGTTTATTCCCAACACGCCGTAACCAGGTAATGCTGACTGTATTGCTCTTGTGCTTCGGAATATTGTTGGAGTGGGAACAAATATATAAATTACTCGGCAGATCTTAAGGACCGATTTGGGAACCACTGCTCTGTTTTAGGGGAACAGTCAGCCCTGGCTTAATTATTCACTGCGCTGTGAGAAGTAAGGCACTGATGTCAGCTTAATGATTTTATGCATTTCTAACTATGTAGATCTCTCAAAGGACATCTCTCCAATGACTAAACAGATTTCAAGTCATTAATATGGGCTTTTATATAAAAGTGCTATTGATTAGTCATATTTATGTCATCAGTTACGTCTACGAGACAAATTGCAGGTTTATATTAATGCACTAATGATCTCACACTCGTGGTCATGCTATTGTACTGAATGTCTGGTGGAGGCACGAGGAAGCAGCCTGCGTGACAGCCGTGCTGATATTCAGTGCAACAGCACAACCTTCAAGTGTGATATTGATTTTATAAAACAGTTCCACAAACACCATTTATTATCAAAAGATTACGATTTGTTTGTTGATTTAACCGGATGAACCTCGACTGGAGGAACTGGCAATCGACAGTTAGTGTGATAAAGGGGGGTGAAGGTACAGTGGCACCAAGGCATACAATACGAATGCCCCGCCTTGCAAATTTTCCCCTTAAGAACAAAAATTTTGCAAGAAATTTTCTTCAGCATGAGAAGCATTTTCGGCATACAAGCAACCGAACTAATTGCACATTCTTTGCCCGATAAACTTGTTTTTTTCGTCAGTGGAAAGCCAAAATTTGCATTTTTTTTTTTTTTTTTTTGGTGAAGACGTAGCACCATGGGTGACACGAACATTATCAAGGACGGCAGGAAGAACAAAATGAAGCCATTTTTTATTCCGATTAAAAAGCAGCCGGTGCCAAGAGAAATCATTATATATAATTTAAGGTGCTGATATGTTTATTTATTCATTCATTAATATGTCTTTTCTAAATGTTCTGATTGTTTGTTGTATATGCACAAATATGATTATAGTGTCGGAAATTGGTAATATTGGTAATATTTTTGGGTGGCTGGAATGGATTATCTGCATTTACAATATTTCCGATTGCATATGAATTTTTGCTTTAAGAACCCGCCGCCAGAACGGATTAAATTTGTAAGATATCACTGTATTTTTTAAAATTCTTACTGGTACTATGTAGCCGAAAGATGAAGAGAATAAACCATGGAGGTGGTGGGCGGTCCTGTAAATCTTGTAAGTTTCTCCTCCACTTACTCCACTTTAGAATATCAGTTTACTTCCAGGGTTTATTCATTGAAACCAAAATAGTGTTAAATGGGGCAGATAGTGTGCTAACGTGTACAATCCCTTGTTCCACACACCAAGTAGTGCCCTTGATCAGCGGTTAGAGAGGGATTCATGATTCAGCCTTGTGTTTGTACGCAGTTAGCTTTGAAGCTTGCGTCAGCTGTGAGAAGAAAAAACAAAACACAGGCAGCTAAGAGACTTTTCAGAAAGGCTAATAAGCAGTTACTAAGGAGACAAAGATACGGTAACGTCATCAGATGTGTTTTCTTGCTGAAAGTGCTTCCATGACTGATTTTGAATGTAAGTTTTGGCAGTCAATTGCTCTCTCCTCTTTCCAGTACTGTAGACCGTAATGACCTACATTCACCCTTTCTGGTGACTGACAGGTAGTGTAATTAACATTATGACATACTGTACATATACAGTATTAAATATCACAGTGCTGGTGCCATCTTGTGGAATGCCTCTTGTCCAATCAGATCACTCGGTCGCATATACTGTCATATAATATATATATATTGTTTCGCCTATGGTAATATTTAATTCACAGGGAGTTGTACAGTATGGCAGAAGCTCAGAGGGAATTCCAATGTTTTTAGCTGCACGACATTTTATTCCTCTGATATCAGTTCGGCATTACATATGTTTTAAAGAGATCCTCTCTCTCACACACACTATCTCTCTTCTCCCTCTAATTAAATAGCGGGAGCATCAGGGTCATCGCTGTCCGGCTGTATTCATTCTTCGACACTGATGATGAAATGCCTCCTATAGTGTCAGCTGACAGAGAAAAAACCTCAGATAAATCATCTGCCATGGTAGCTTCTCTACAGGGAACATTGTCTTACATCTATTATTAATCGCAATTCAGGGAGAATCTACCCCATTTATTATTCATCACAAAGGTTGCACTGGGCTACTACATGCAGCGGTGCACCACCTGCAGGGAAAACTATTCCACAAGTGGCTTTAGCCTGTTATTTTGCGTCATGTCGATTGATAAAGCTCGTTTTCTTTTTATGAGTCAACTCCATTCCCTTGATCATGACTTCTCTCTTATGGTCTGTTCAGGTCAAAATGCACCTTTTTTCTATTTTCCTTTTTAAAGGGGAGCATGTAATTAAAACCTGAATTATAGTTAATAGTTTTTCGATTGCTGTACCGTGCTAACATTGTTCATTATTTGGAGGGGAAAAAACGATTACTTCCTACCAGGCAGTGCAGTGCATTTATGGAAGCTGTTCTGCAAGTGCGACTTGTTTCTTTTAATCACAAGCGTAACTAAAGCTGGGTTGTTTTAGCGTATAACAGTTTTGCCCACTCTATCATATTCCTGGTCAGAATTGTTCCATCAAAGAGCAACATCTGGTTATAAGCCTGACAAAAGACTGTGTGTGGTATGTGGTGGCCATTCTGTATAAGGACATCATCATACGTCATTGTCTTGAATAAAGCAGTGTGCATCAGGGTAAAATCCATAAATCCATACTTAAGAGTTATAACATATTAGAACAAATCTCAGTTGTAGGTGCTAGGTTATGTGCCAGGTATAAGAGTCAATTGTCAGGTGTCAGAGGGCATATTTACGTACATTAGGAGGGCAATCCGTCCTGGGCACGGTACAAATCAATCTTCAGTTGTAAGGGGTTTGGCCTGCTGATCAGGGTCCCAGTATCCGCTGTTGGGCCCTTGAGCAAGGCCCCTAACCCTCAACTACTCAGATGTATAAAGAGATATAAAATGTAAGTTGCTCTGGATAAGGGTGTCCGCCAAATGGCATAAATGTTCATTTAAATGTGTCAGTTGTCAAGTATCAGTGTCAGGTATCACGCATGACCTAACTGTACCTTAAACATGGTGTATTTTATTCTGATACACAGTGCTTTTTTAAAACTCTGATGACTGACAATGCTATATGAAGATGTCCTAATGTGGCCACCGTACAGGGTGAGCTACAGTATGTAAAAGGTCAAACCAGTTTCTACTACTGTAGGTTTAAAAGCAAACCTGCAAGCCACAAATAGTCCTATATTTCCTTTTAACGTGTTTTAATGTGCTTAGCTGGAACAAGAGCATTTTGTTTAGGCTGAAGATGCCTTTTTAGTAATATTTTATCTAGCATGAATAGTAACAAGTTACGTTTCGACTATAATTCCGTCCATGTTTTTAACAGATTTGAACAAACAACACTAGAAAATAAGCCTCTAACTTTTGTACTAATATTCTGGTTAAAAGGCTGCCTCAGGGTGTCATTGTAGAGTTGGGATGCAGGAGTTTTATTTCAAGCTTAAAAATGGTGTTTTATTCAAAGACTAAATTTGCATATTATTTTCATCTTGCTGTATTCTTAGCTCACATGCTGGTACTTTCTTAGGAAAAAATAGTCATCAACAGTTCTTTATAAAGTCCAAGGTTTTTTAGCTTGCTAATCGTGTAACCCCTCTGGGGTTAAACAGAACCTTTTAGGCTTCCTCCAGAAAGACACACTAGTGACATCATCATCATCATCATCTCAGATATTCATCATCAATTCTCATCCATTCATTCATCTTCAATAACGCCTATTCTGTACAGGCTGGAAACACCAATTAATCTAATCTGCATGTCTTTGGACCAGAGTACGCAGGGGAAACCCATCGAGCATGGGGAGAACGCAAATTGAAGCCTCGATCCTGGAGACCACAGTGCCGCATAGTCAATCTCATCAATTCGCATTATATCAAATTGTGAAAATACAATATAAGTGGAATTTGGTTTTAATAATATATAAATCAAATTATATATCATATGAAATATTAAAGATATTATGAATACATAATTATAAATAAAAATAACTCAACTATTTCATTTGTCTAAATAATAATATTATATATTTATAATATTGGAAATAATCTTTAATGTTCAGAGGGTTTTCATACTACTGAGAAGCTCAGACTAATTATTAAAAAAATTAATGATCCCTTCTAGCGCAGTAATAAAACTTTATGTACTTGATTTTCTCAATATTATTTTGTGACAAAATGAGATAAAGATATACGGCATATTTAAAAATGTAATGCTTGAGAAGAACTTCGAGTCTCAATGTACCATAGATCACTTTTAACTCCCGTGTCAATTCCTGTATTTGGAGCAGAATAGTGCGTGGTGTGTAGTGATGCTGAGGGGGGGGGGACAGAGAGACATAACACATATTTGTCTCAGGGCTGAAACTATTTTGAGGTTGTAATGCAACGTAATGCCCGTATGATGGCCTTTTGTGTGTGTGTGTGTGTGTGTGTGTGTGTGTGTGTGTGTGTGTGTGTGTGTGTGTGGATTGCATGTCTATGTTATATTTAGACATGTTATATTTTTGATATGACAGCTTAGTTTTTTTTCTTTTGTTTTTTTTCAAAGAAAATAGAAAATAGCTCAGGGTAAAAGCAGAGGATTGTATTGGACAGCTCCAGCTGAGCCACCTCGGCCCACCGATCGGGAGGCTAATAAATAAGGTATTATCACATAAAAGGGAAAGATGTCGAATGATGGAACATAACACGTTTGCCATGGTAATAGATCCATTATTCCACATGTGGGCGTCTGTTTACAACTTTCAATGTCAGTTGAGGTTTTTTTTTTAACCTCACCCCCTGTAGGTCTGTTCTCCTGCTCAGTAATTTGAACAAATCTCTTTAAGGGATGTTAATATTACAAAATAAGGCATTTTCGTAAGAAAAAAAAGGAGACGGGCAGAGAAAGAGAAGGAGACAGAGACAGTGTATAATCTTAATTACTATTTTGATAAGTAGCTTACTTAACATATGTGAATGTGCCATTTGAGGAGGATTAATCACCATATGAACAGAATTAAATTACAGGCTGAATTAGTCTGTTGGTGGTTATTCTTCTCTCAGGAACGAAGAAAGATGAAAAAGGGTTATGCCTGATGTCTTGAAAGCAAAAGTGCTTGGAAGTAGACTCAAAACATTATTGAGGCAAATCTAAAAAAAAAAAAAAAAGGTCCGGAGTGAATCGAACAATGTTGATGATTAACACGAACCTCGCGACGAGAACCGACATCCAATCACAATCATTATTGTGGCGAGCTTGTTTGCATGGCATCAGGAAGATCAAACCATACCTGTCAGAGCATCGCAACACCTCATCCAAGCTCTCATCATCGAACAGCAAATCTCTGCTGGCTGATCTACCAGCTTACACTGCTGCATGAATAAAAAGCAGCGACCGTGTTTGGTCTTCAATCAACCGAAACGAGCAGACATGTATACTCTGTTCATCTCCCTCCACTGGCACCCTGTAGCTGCTCAGATCAAGCCTTTGATGCTTGCCTACACAGTAACCGCTCTGTTTTATATTTATCCAAACAACTTGCAAATGAGGCGGAATCCAATCGAAGCGTGAAGTTAAAGTATTTGAGCGTTGTAGCTGTTGCTCAAGGGTGCAACTATTTCACCGTGCAAGGATTTGCGGGATTCACAGCCTTGCAGTCGCCAGCACTGAAACTTACTTACAGTACACTGAGTCACTCATTAAGGGCCTTGCTCAAGGGCCCAACAGCGGCAACCTGGCATAGCTTAATGCGCCGATCCACCGCCACCCCCGGCTCTTAACCCTCAACTGCTCCGATGTGTCACTCAAACACTCATTGTCTTAAGAGCCGTGGAGGACCTGGAGACTTAGGGCACGAGGCAGGTTTTCATACTACTGAGAAGCTCAGACTAATTATTTAAAAAAATTAATGATGCTTTCTAGCGCAGTAATAAAACTTTATGTACTTGATTTTCCTCACACCCTGGATAGGGGTGCCAATCCATCGCAGGGCACACACACACACTCACACTACGGGCAATTTGGGAACGACCAATTATTCTAATCTGCAGGTCTTTGGATTGTGGGAGAAAACCGGGGTACACGGAGAAAACCACGCACACAGAGTCGAACCTGGCCAGGAATCGAACCCGGACCCTGGAGGTGCAAGGCGACAGTGCTAAGTACTAAGCCACCGTGCCTGTTCAGATGTATAATGAGATAAAAATATAAGTTGCTCTGGATAAGGGCATTTGCCAAATGCTGTGTACTCTCCTTGGTAATGCCACGTCACTCAGAATCTTCTGCTAAAACTTTATTCAGTTTTTAGATTCCCTCGGCCTTTAAACAACCTGAAGATTCAGTTTTCCCAAGAACGCTTGAACACTGAAGAATAAACACCTTAAGAACTCGTAGACTGACTTATTTCCGTCAAGGAGGTTTTTTATTTTTTATTTTTTTGGAAACACATGCCAGATATTTGCACAAAAATAAACCTACAGACGTTTGCCTACAAATACCCTTAAACTCCAAAAGGCACAAAGAAAGCAGGAAGCCCAAACAGGAACATTTCATGACAGCCTGAATGAAATATCCTCTTCACATCAAGAATACACACACGCATGCATTCACAATATTTGTCACACCTAGAGGTGAGTTACAGACACTAGTCCGCCCACTGGCATGTTTTTGGGAGGTGTGGGGAAACTGGAAAATGTGGAGAAAACCCATTCACACACGGAAAGAACGTGGGAGAACTCTGCACATGCTGCAACCTGAGCTCAGGATCGAACAAGGAACCTCGAAGGCTCTGAATTGGCGATGCCACCTACTGTGACACTGTGCTACCCTATATTACGTATAATTAGCCCACTTACTGTGGGTCTTCTTACAAAGAACCTAAAACAGTGAAGGAGTGTTCTTTCTTTAGAAGTCCTGAATGTACTGCTGTTATCAGTTTCGTGTTCTGTGAATTTACAGGGTGCTCACCTGACTAGATAATTCACCACTCCGGAGGATAGAGGAAAGGTCAGCAAATTTGTGATCCGGATATATGTTCATGATTTGAGAGACTCTCGTGTGATATCTGTGGAACGTCACCAGAAATATCCAACCAACTGTGAACTGCGAGCCATGAATGCACCGATGTCTTCATCCTTGTAGAGCTGCTTTTAGGGGACCAAACAGGTGAAAGTCCCCATGGAGACTCCCGATGGAGTAAGATCACTACTATAGGGAGGACGCTTTAACACCTCAAAACAAAGTTTGTGCGGAGTGTCGACGGTGTGGGCAGAAGTGTGCGGACCTACATCGTCATGCAAGATGCACCTGGATTGCAGTGGATTGTTTAATCCGAAGTTTAGGCTTGAGCTCTTTAACAACGACCCATAGCAAAGAAACTCCAAGATGAGTTCTCAAGTTAATCTCTTCTTTGTCTCCTAGACAGAAATGAGCCGCCTTTGAGATTTGAATGAGTTTTAGGTGTTTTCAAATTTAAATGCTACCTGTGGGTGGTTTAGCATCTGGATTAGCATATCTAGGTAACTAACACTTGTAAGGTTGAAAGTTGTTTTTTTTTAATGGTAAAAATCAGTCAGTTGGCTACAGTATTATCATTAGGCTTCTTTTTTTTTTTTAAATTTATAGTAAGTTAATGTTACTGCATGATCAGTTTTTGAAAACCAGTAGTTTTATTATAGACTGTTCAGTGTTTAACAGTAGTTACCAGAACATGGTAACTACTTTAGAGAACTTTAGAGACAGCGGTTAATTATATTCTATAAATAAAGACCAATATGTTTGTTTGTGGAAAGGTTATCTTGGTAATTATATACATTTTACTTTAACTGGGTTCTTTTCAGAAG
>JAQQZT010000009.1:6016419-6027370 GCA_030068275.1 Clarias platycephalus | reverse complement strand
AGGGATGAGAGGTACTTAGTGCTCCCACATTAATCACGGCTCTACAGCCAATCAGGGGCGTCTGTGAGCTCACGCAAACGGAAGGAGTCCTCCGAATGTGTTACGCCGGCCCCAACGGTGCGTGAGCGAGCAGTTCAAAATGATGCGGTCGGCTAACAACATGTGGTTTGGATGAAACACCTGATAGTCTTCGGCTCTCCCGTCTGAGTGGTAGTAGTAGCCTTAATGTGGGATGCCCTAGTGATGGGGAGGAATTGGACACGACTAAATTAGGGAGAAATTCTTTCAAAACAATGAAAGAATACTTACCAAAGTATGCCACGGACAAGAATGAGATCACGTAATGCCTGTCACATGGCACCAGGATGAATCATTTTTGTGTTACAGGAAGGAGTTCTCTTCGTAAATATTTGACATAACATTTGTTGACGCAAATAAATTAAATAATGTTTTAATTATTTAATTGGCAAATCAATAATAAAATATATATTTTTTCATATTAAGACTTGTGCAACAAATGATAAACTATATAAACTTCAAAATAGTTGTGTGATGGATTGACACCCAGTCCAGGGTGTACCATGCCTTGTGCAGTAAGTCTCCTGGGATAGGCTCCAGGACATCCGCGTCCCTGTACACAGGATGCAGCGCTATAGACAATGAGTAAGTGAATGAACTCTTAGGGTTTTTACTCTTTATTTTGAAACCAAGAAACCCTCAACTGCAAAAGCTGACATGGCAAAAATGGTCAATTTGGCAACAGTTTTCAAGCTAAGTTAAGCACAGAATACACGTAATGTCAGCGCGATATTATACCATGCTTTTCTGTAATAGGACATTTTTGAAGAAAAATTTACAATAAATATACTTATTATCAACAGATATAATATAATATACCCCAAATTATAAAATGACTCAATGACACCCTCCTTGAACTTTCTGCGGCTACGCAGCCCCATAAACAACAAGCTGTGGTGCACTGTGTGTTCTGACTCATCTCTATCAGAACCAGCATAAATTTTTTTTTGCTACAGTAGCTCTCCTGTCGGATCAGACCACAAGGGCCAGCCTTCACTCCCCACAGCCATCAGTGAGCCTTGTCTGCCCATGACCCTGTCCTTTGTTGGACCAATTTTGGTACAGTAGGTCCTGACCACTGCAAACTGGGAATATCCTACAAGAGGTGCAGTTTTGGAGTCGCTAACCCACTCGGCCCAACATCCCAATCTGGCCCGTGTCAAAGTCGCTCAGATCCTTACACCTGCCCATTTCTCTGCTTCCAACACATCAACTTCAAGGATAAAATGTTCACTTGCTGCCTAATGTATCCCACTGATGTCCAGGTGCCATTGTAACTAGATAATGAATGTCATCAATCACTTCACCTGCCAGTCTGTCATAATGTTCTGGCAGATCGGTGTATATACTGGGTCGTTTTCATATTTACTGTCTTCCTGTTTAATTTGTGGACTTTCTCGAGAACAGATATATTTAAAGTTTGTTGTGTCTAGAAAGTTCTGCCTGACAGAATCTCATGCATTATTCACAGGTCCAAAGTGTACAGAGAGGAAGTGCTTATTTCTTAATTTATTTTCAGCTGAATGAATGAAAGATCATTTGTGAGTTATCGTACTATTTCACAAGTGTGCCTTAGGTCCCTGTTAAGAATTTATCATGATATATTCAGGGACATTTTAATTATCTGGAACTATTTTTTTCTTCCTTTTTTTGGCTTATATCCATATAAACAGAAAGCTAAAGCATCAAAATATGCTCTTTAAAGAATAATCTGTATCTGCAGACTCATGTTAGCTTTTAAGTCAGCAAAGGTCAGCAATTTACTCAGGTCAGCCTCAGGTCTTTGGTCAGCATCTGTTATTTCTAACATCTCTGCAACTGATCTTTTTTTTCTTTCCTATTGTTATCTTTGGGCCAAAGGAGCAGAGCCCAGAAGATCCTTTGACTTTGCCCTCAAAGAAGCAGACAAAGGAGTTGACTGAAGAGGTGCCGTCTGCAGAAGACATACCGGACACGCCATCTTCGGACCTGAGCACGGTCACGTCCACAAACGGAAGCTCACAGAACACAGAGACTAACGTAAGTCACGTGGCTAAGCGTTGGCTTAATGAAAAGGTTGAGGGTCTGTCTGTCTGTCTATCTATCTATCCATCGAGGGTGAGTCAAAAATTATCCATACGCTAGTTACGCTAGAATTTATTGTAATTCAGAACTTTTAGAAAAAACAAATACATAATTTTTTGACATAATCACCTTGATTGATTTTCAATACACTTTGTTCATCTGTCAAGAAGCATTCGTTTTCGCTCTTTAAAAAATGTTTTAGGCTGAATGCATCGCTGTCTTCATTTCTTCATCAGAAGTGAATCTTCATCCTTCGTGGTATGGCTGCATTCAAGGTACCAAACAGACTGATGGTGCGAGATCAGGACTATAGGGAGGATGCTTTAACATATCAAAAAGAAGTTTTTGCAGAGTGTCGACAGCGTTAGCAGAAGTGTGCAGTCATTTGTCAGCCGTGGACGTGAACGGGCATCCGGCTCCTTCTTGATGGCTAACACTTGTGCGACCTTCCATGAACTTCTCTATACACACTTCTTTTTGAAAAAACACTTTCTCTATACTGCTCACAAAGTCTTACAGCACCAGGTACACCGTATTACTGCATGTTGCTCTTATTTTGTGCAAATCAGAAGTGGAGCATCCATTTTTTCCTCACATCGTTGTTTCACACCTGCACAGCAGTGACTAGGAAGACAGTAGCCTTAAACAGAAAGCACTGATAAGAGAGTGTGGCCAACAGAAGTTTTAATATAACTGGAATGCGGATCATTTTTGATCATGTCTGTCTGTCTGTCTGTCTGTCTGTCTGTCTGTCTGAGAAAATGCTCCAGTAATTACGTAGCCCAATTAGGACAAAGGTTCACTTCTGAAGAGAAGACAGAGGTGCAGACTCAGACTAAAGCACAAAATAAAGCTACAAAAGCTTCTTGACAGATGGACAAAGTTTATTGAAAAGCAAGGCGCTAATGTCCAAAAAAATTATGTATTTGATTTTTCTAAAATTCAATTCAAATAAATTCTACCACTAGGGTGCGGATAATTTTTGACTTACCCTCGTATCTATCTGTCTACCAAATGAGAAGATCCTGTTAACTACAACATTCAGTAATTATTCATAAAATTATCCAAACAGCCAATTTTGCAGCAGCAGTGCACTGCACACAATCATGCAAATGCAAGTCAAGAGCTGGCTTGAGAGTATCGGAAGCTGCTGAGCTCTTGGGAATTACACACTCATCAGTTCACAGAGTTTAAACAGACTACAAGAACAGCAGTTTGAAGATAGAGCGAGCTTAGATTCACTGAAAAATGCTGAAAAACTGAAGCCTATTCACCCAAAGGCTTAATGTTATGTGCATCCTGAGATGCTGTCCTGCTCATCGTGGTGGTAAATGGAGGTTATTAGAGTTAAACTGACCTCTCTAAGATCACATGCAATGCTGAGAAAAAGTATTTGGCAATTTTTTGTTGCATTTAAATGATTGAAAATGTCAGACAAATTTAAATATTACAAAAAGATAACTCAAGTGACTACAAAATGTAGTTTGTGAATGATAATTAATTTATTAAGGGGAAAAAATATCCAAACCTACGTGGCCCTTTGTGAAAATTATCCAAAACATACCAGCCAAAGTCCACCTTTGAATGTTTTAAAAAAATATCTAAATAAAAATGAAGGTTTTGGAGTGGTCTAGTCAAAATCCAGACCTTAAACCATGCTTAAAAACCCTCCAATGTGGCTAAATTAAAACTATTCTGCAAAGAAGAGCGGACCAAAATCTCTGCACACTGATGTGAAAGACTCGTTGTCAGTTATTGCAAAAGATTGATTACAGTTGTTGTCGTTGCCAAGGGTGGCACAACCAGTTATTAGGTTTAGGGGGCAATTACTTTTTCACATAATGACAGGTAGGTTTTGACAGCTTTTTTTTTTTTACCTCAACAAATTCAATCATCATTTAAAAAATGAATTTTGTGTTTACTTGTGTTATCTTTGTGTAATATATATATTTCTTTCTTTTGATGATTTGAATAATTGAAGTGTGACAAAAATTAAAAAAATAAAAAATCAGGAAGGAGGCAAATACTTTTTCACAGCACTGTAGTTATAGTTTCTCCCTTCTGAAGCTCTTTTGGCCTGTGATTTTATGCACTGCACTCCTGCGACGTGATTAACTGTTGCATGAGTGTGCAAGAGTACGGGTGCTCCTAATAAAGCAGCACATATATTCTTTTTTATAATATTATTATTAATGAAGAGCATTAATTCATCGATGCTGTGATTGTATTGGGATGCTGCTGCAGAATGATGAGAGCTCAGGGATTGGGACAGAGAAGTCCTCCAGCCCTGACACTGAGTTGAACCCTCTCAGTGCCTCCAGCTCTCACGAGGAAGTTGTGCCAAAACAGCTGGAGGTGAGGATGCCAACCTGCAAAACACAGATACACAGACCCACGTTCATTAATAACTCTGCGCCCACGTGCATGCGGTGCTGATGTAGGCTTCGATCATTTTGACATTCTACAAGCGACACTTATATCTACCAAAATTGGTATTGATTCAAGGTCATATTTCGTTTATAGTGTGTTCTTGTACACTCTGTGCAATCTTGTTAATGTTTTTTTTTTTTTTTTTTTTTCCACGGTGCATGCTTTGTCAGGAAATTGTGGTACGTTGGGGTATAGTGCTATATTGGTACATGCCAAGATATGGACAAAAACAGTTTTGAGTAATTGCTCACTGGAAATATAGGACCCAGTTCATTGCATCAAACCACCCTGCTGTTGGCAATTTACCAAGTTCAATAGAAGATCCCCTGAATCTCATTTCATAGTCCACGTTAAACTAATTCTCAGCTGAGTGAAAAATTGTTTCTGTGTATGTTGTGCATGTCGAGTACTCAGCCAAATGTAAATTCCGCCCTTGTTGCCTTGTTGCCAACACAGCAGAAAATCATTACGGAATTAACATCATAACAGATAGGATTCCTTTTTTAGGTTTGTCTTTCATTTATTAACCTTTTTAAACGGGTTTAAAACATAATAGATAGGTTTAAGAATAATTGAACGGATGAGTGAATTGATCATTGTTTTTGCAAAGAGATTGTGTTAATTCTGTCATTCAACGCACATACAGTATGAGTACCATTACATTTCATATTTCATGTCTCAATTATGCTGCTGCTGTCATACCCACACAAATTATTTTTACACTTCTACTGTATATTCTTATACTTTAACATCTCAGAGTTTACAATTTATACCCTGCTATTTTAATTATATTTTATTTTAGTAACTTTTGTAAACTTGTCTAAATTTTTACGACAATTAAAAAATTCTAAGTGACTTACAGTACAGTAGTGGCTAGCGCTGTGGCCTTGCACCTGCAGGTCTATGTGCATGAAGTTTACATGCTCTCCCAGTTCTTGGTGGATTTCCCCCGGGTATTCCGCTTTCCTCCCACGGTCCTCCCCTAAGGACATGCACATTAGGCTAACTGCCGTTCCCAAATTGCCCATAGTCTGTGAGTGAACATGTGTGTGTGTGTGCCCTGCGATGGATTGGCACCCCTTCCAGGGTCTACCCCGTCTCGTGTCCTAAGTCCTCTGGGATAGGCTCCTGGCCCCCTGGGACCCTGTATACAGGATAAAGCGTTATAGACGATAAGTGAGTGAGCGAGATAAATCTTTATTTTTGAGTCACAGGCACTTGTATAAGCATTTCACTGCATTTCATAATGTGTATGCTTGTGAATGTGACAGATTAGAATTTTGAATTCATTCCCCTTTTCTTCTCCCTCAGGAAAGTATAACTGAAGCAACAGAGACATTTCAGACGGTCTGTGAGGGCTCCCAAGATTCAGAGAACATTCTTGCTTCTTATGCCTCGGTAGAGAAAGAAGATGACTATAGTCCGTCTCAGGCTGCTACGATAACCCCCGACTCTGACACCAATACGTCGTCCGACACCCCGATTGAAAACATCAAAGACCAGCCTGTCAGGCATGGCACCCTTCAAAGTCCTCGGGTAGACCTCAGCAATCATGGCACCATTCCACATGGTTTCGCTTTCCCCCCTTCTTACACAAACCTCCCAACCAGGAACTACTTAGAAAACTGCTATACCCTCCCGCTTCACAGAGACAGCTTTGGTCGAATCGGAGGACCTGTTTGCAACGGCGCCGCCAAAGGAGATCAGGATGGTGCTGACCTGAGGTCAGGAATCCCGGCGATCAGTCATCCTATGATGGGAGGAACCCTACCCTTGAGACCTACAATGGATCTCGGGGTTGACGATCACCTTGGTCCATTACCGCATCCCTTCCTGCAGGATCTGTACAGGATGCAGACCTTGATTCCTCATAAACGGGCCAGCATGGTCAGCCTGGACACCATTCGCAAGGACCCTCGGTGGAGGGACCCCAACTTGCGGGAAGTCATTGCCATGCTTAGTCACCCCATGGACCCTGTCAAGTCTAATGCGGCAGCCTATCTGCAGCATCTCTGTTACGAAAATGACAAGGTCAAGCAGGATGTGAGGCAACTCCATGGCATCCCCATATTGGTAGGGTTGCTGGACCACCCCAAAGCCGAGGTGTACCGCAAGGCCTGTGGAGCCCTGAGGAATATTTCCTTTGGCAGGGATCACTTTAACAAGGTGGCCATAAAGAACAGTGATGGTATTCCTACACTCCTGAGGCTGCTGAGAAAGACCAACGACATGGAGGTCCGAGAGTTAGTTACAGGTTTGTAGTATTTAGCATTTGGTGTAATTCCTTGTCGGTTGCTCAGGCAGCTTTTGGCCTGATTTGAAAACCTGATCTAGCTCTCATCCACTCTTTCAGGAACACTGTGGAACCTTTCATCTCATGAACCTCTGAAGATGGTCATCATCAACAACGGGCTTCAGACACTGACTGACGAGATCATCATCCCACACTCAGGGTTAAGAGGAGATCCCAACGACCCTTCAAGACCAGGAGCTCCCGAATGGACCACAGTTTTCAAGAACACATCTGGATGTTTAAGGTAGTTTTTGGCCTATATATATATATCTATCCTTTTCTCTCCGTCCGTTATTGATTCTCTGGATTTAAAGTTCCAGAACTGTGGATAGAATTTCATCTGAAAAAATATTTAAAAGTTTATTTGTTATCTGGTTTTGAGATTTTCTTTTATTAAAGGTGCTGTGCAGCTATGTAGCTCACAAGAGCACTTTCCCCTGCAGGAATGTGAGCTCAGATGGGGCTGACGCTCGTCAGCAGATGCGTGAGTGTGAGGGACTTGTGGACGCTCTTCTCCATGCCCTTTACTCTGCTGTGGCTAGGAGGGATATGAATAACAAGGTAAAATAACGAGAAAGGGTGCAAGACGCCCGACGCAAGAAGAATAGATTAAAAACAAAAAAACAACCCACAAAGACATGATGAAAATCTATAATCTACTGAATCCTATCCACCTGGATAGCAGGGTATTGTGTCTGTGATATTACTTTCTTAATTCCTCGCAATATAAAATTTGGACTCCCACGAGGACTCTTCCTGCAATATAAAGTGAGATCAGGTATCTGTCTTTCGGTCTGTCCGTTTTTCTAACACTTTCTCACTAATTTCGTTGTGCCTTCGCAGTCTGTCGAGAACTGCGTGTGCATTCTACGTAATCTATCCTACCACGTGCACAAAGAGGTACCAGGGGCGGAGAAATTTTACGGCACCCCGACTATTCAGACCACAAAGCCAAGGAGCCACCAGAAGAAAAAGGACGTGCCCGATTGTTTTGGTGGACGTAGTACCAAAGGTTAGGTATTTAAATGGAAACGTAAATGTACTTGGAAATCAGTTCCAACGATCTCCGTATGTGTTCCGTAATGAAAGCAAACGATCCGCAGAAGGTCACAGAACGTTTCCTTTCACTGTAAACTTGTTTATGGCTAGAATGATAATAGGCTCTCTTCTCGACAGCATATATTATGGGCAATTTAACTAACTGACGTTTTGTTATTGAAAGAGGATCTGGGTATCCCTACTGTAGCTGTTGTAATGTCGCACTTCAACATATATTCTGCCATTGTGAACGTGTCTTTTTTTTAATTTTTTTTTTTATGTGTTTGCTTTCACACTGTTGGTCCGACTGTCTTCATCTGCAGAGGAGTGGTTCAATCAGTGTGAGTGTGCTTCTGTTCCTGCCTTGCTTTGAGTGTTCAGTAGACAGTGCTGCAAAACCTTGATGCTTTATTTCCAGTCATGTCACATACACTTGATTTTTTTATTTATTTATTTTTTTCAGCACTCCCACTCAACACCCACAGAGCCTCCCACACATACTGTATACTCAAGCTTTGGACAATGTGAAATGCTTGATGCTTGAGATGTTTTGAAACGCACCACCTTTTGCAATGCTCATAGTGGTTTGCCTTTTCAGGCCGGAAACACGGGACGAGCGACAAAACAAACAGCGCTGCGGACATGCCCAAGCGTGCACTCCCGACGAAAGGTGCGCCTTCACTTCACGTTATCATATTCAATACTCATATTTCGTTTGGATCCTTTCACCACATGAATATTTAGCATTTAACATCCTCTCATCTTGTGCAATGCAAACTGGTTCAAAAGTAAAAACTCGTTTTAGGTTTTAATACAATGCATGCGGACTGCCAACAGACGGACCCGAAGGTTAAGCGGAGTGTTCGATTCAGGACCAAATTTGTAGAGACGTAGGCAGCCTATGCAAATTGATAGCCTGCATTCAGCCCGAAGACAAATGTCTGCTAAGTTGGCAGATGGAGAGGTTGTGGGAGCAGCTTTGCTAAAGGAGAGCGGGCGGGTCACGGGATGCACGACAAAGTTTCCGAGGGAGGCCTTGAGGGAAGTGAACCAGGGAAACAGGGATGAGCCGAGGCCAGTGTTCCGCACCAAGTGGAGATGAAGACCGAGCCAAGGCGGCGTTTGATTTGTGTAGGAGGATAATTAAGTGTTTTTTAGCCGCTGTATCAAGTATGAGAAGAAAGGTATTTTTAAGACGAGGGAAATACTGTAGCATTGCAGCGATGCCCTGATACACCTGTTACTCTCGTGTTTCGTGTCAACGCGTCAAACTGAATCTGCAAGGTACTGTAATGTGGGAAATTGATGAGATTAGCGGTTTTTGCATAAACGGTCGCTTTGTATTTAAGCAGTTTATTAAAGCATCTTGTAATTTTATGTAACTGGGTCACAGAGTGTAAGAGGGACTGTATCGCTGGTGCACTTAAATATCCGAACACACTGTTATCTAAATTCTTTCTGATACCATCCCAGCGACAATGGTATCAGGCGATCTGTTATCGAAGTCAGAGCGCGCTTTTGCCATCTTGTCAGCATGCTGACGATCCATAATTTCATATCACCGTTTTTCATGATTGCCCAAGCTATTCCTTGGTGTCAGATTTGTCAGGAATCCAAGATAACCTCAGCGTGGCTTTTGGAGAAAATAAAAAATATATGGCTTTGGTTGCACAGAGGAACTCGAGAGCATGAATAAGGCAAAGCATAATTTCATATATTTATGTAATATGTTTTATTGATTTATTGGAAGCATCAGGCAAGTTGAGTGGATGTTGACCATGGGAAAACGGCGGTTTTTATTTCTTTACCAGTAGAGGCTCTCGTCCCTCGGGTCACCCTTCCATGTCCTTTGGAACGTCTTGGTAGAGTTAAGTACTGTAGGGTTGCTTCAGAGGATCAGAAGCTAGGCTCATTGCTGTGCTGGCTGAATAGTTAAAGACCTTTAAGAGCTCGTATAAAAAAAGAAAAGAGTTTCAGCTCGATATTCATCCATAGTTCTGGGAACATGCCTTGGGTTATCTCTCTCTGTACTGTGCCTTTTGAATTTTGCTCATGCTATCTTGATAGATACACATGATAGATGCTTCTGGAGAGCAGGAAGGTTTTAAACAGTGGCAGCTACAGTAAGATGGAGCTCACATAGCATATTGTTCTCATTATTATCTTCGTACATGTGACCATAAAGATTTGATATCGCGTCTGTTTTTGCTGTTCTCCTGACTACCAAGGCAAACTGTTTTTCTCTGCACAAGCTCAGTGTCTCTCGCATCCAACTCATACAGAAGTTCACTCGTTGAATTATGAATCACTCGGGCCAACATTCGGTGCTGTTTGATGTAGTTTCTGCGTGTATGTCTCTCCGTGCAGGTCTGGAGCTGCTCTATCAGCCGGAGGTTGTGAGGCTGTATTTGTCACTCCTCAAGCTGAGCCACAACCAGAACACTCTGGAGGCGGCCGCAGGGGCTCTCCAAAACCTGTCTGCAGGACTATGGGCTGTAAGTACGTAGCGTAAAATATATATATATAGAGCGAGATTTTTTTTTCTTTTTTTCGTGGCGGCATGGGCGAAGGGGAGGAAAACAAACCCCTGTCTGAATACGAACCTGTTTTACAACAGAATGCAATTATCTTCTCAGCCCCACATCTCATGTAAATTAGACTTATTCTATGTTTTTGCATGCTTTAATAACCCATTATTCTATCTCTCTCTCGTTCCGCAGTGGTCTAATTACATCCGGGCGACTGTACGTAAAGAGAAAGGCCTGCCTATTTTGGTTGAGCTACTCCATTCAGATGCAGATAAAGTGGTGAGGGCTATTGCTATTGCGCTCCGCAACCTCGCCATTGACCACAAAAACAAAGATCTCGTTGGTAAGAATGCAATCAGGTACCTTTTTTTAATTTTCTGTCTGTAATTTGCATCCACTGTCTAAGTCCTTATGGCACAATAATGGCCGCTCTGGAAACAAATTTCAAATTTTATTTGTCACATACACAGTCATACACAGTACGATATGCAGTGAAATGCTTAGACAACTGCTCGTGACC
>JAQQZT010000009.1:6005096-6016319 GCA_030068275.1 Clarias platycephalus | reverse complement strand
TAGAAAATATATGAAGAAATATAGAACAATAAGAAAAACAGCTGTACAAAGTAGATATAGATTTATGGCATTTTTGTCTCCACTCACTCTCTCCACTGGGCTCTCGTTGATGACGGGGGTCTGGTACAGTAGTTCCTCTCCTGCTTAGTGCTGAAGTCCACTATCAACTCATTTGTCTTAGGAAAGCTGTCGCACAATTAGGTCTAACCGTGACTACCTACCTGCATTCCCTCTCGCAAGGAAGAATAGACCCTTTTTTTCTTTAACGATGTAAAAAACCATTTATGAAGTCATTTAAGTTTAAACCATAATTGGCTTCTGGTAGGGAGCTACGCCATGAGGGACCTGGTCAGCAATCTGCCCAGCGGCCAGCAGCGTCCTGCCAAAAACCTGGAAGAGGACACGGTGGTGGCGGTCCTCAACACCATACACGAGATCATCACTGACAACCTGGAGAATGCACGGTTCCTCATTCAGGGTCAGGGGATCCAGAAGCTGGTGGCTATAAACAAGACAAGGTACTGTAGATAATGTACAATGTACTGTAGTTGGATCAGGTTTGGCGACGAGGAAGAGAGAGTTAAAGTTCAAGAGAGAGAGAAGAGCTGGTGATGGAGGAGCTGTTTACAGCTGCTTTATCATAAGAGATAACAGGACCTAGCTTGTCTCATGGAAATTTCGCAATAGTAAATGGAACTGTGCGAGTGAAAAAGGAATAAAGCACATAGGAACACGTTCATCTTGGAAAATAATTCATTTTGGTCTCGGTAACGGCATCAGTGAATGTTTTTCTGTGACAGAACGCCCTGCCGTGTCTACAACGCACCCATTAACTACAGAATAGAAAAGGCAACTTAGTACGGTTAGAACATCTAAATTTATTAGGTTGTATATCCAAATATTAAGAGATGAAAAAAAGAATCCATCACTTTATTAAAAACTGTAACATGTCAGAATGGAAAACAGGTATCAGTCCACCATGCTGTGAATTATTCTCCTTTAATAATCATGCTTTTGTTTCACTGAACTGATGAGATATTAGATTCAGCTGTGCATAGAATTTGGTACAATCCTGTTTTGCATTTTCAACTCTACAGCCAGTCTGTGAGAGAGAACAAAGCGGCATCGCATGTCCTCCAGACTGTGTGGGCCTACAAAGATTTAAGGCACACACTGACCAAGGGAGGCTGGAATAAATCTCACTTTAAGGTATTACACTTTCCATAACATATAATACGCCTTCATATTGCAAAAAAAAAATAAAAAAATGCATTGAGTTGAAAGTAAGTCAATAGCTGGTCAAGTAAAATGAATGACAATTTGGATTCAGTTTGCATTGTGTGAGGTTGAATGTAGTTTTTATGAATTTTTTTGTATTTTCAGCCAGCAGTGTCTGGAGTCCCCAAAAAGCAGAAGAATGCAAAGCTAGGCAACGATGACATCACTCTGCCCTTAATGGAAAAGAACCAAGGTCAGAGCTATCCTTGGGCTTTGTCCTGATTGCTTTCAGAATGCACACTCATGATGCCCTACTTAGAAGTAAAGTGTGCGTGTGTGTGTTTGTGCATGTTTCATTCATTCATGCATTTTATATCAAGGACATTTAGCATTTCTAAGCTTGCTTACATACACGCAATCAACTTCTCTTTAGACGGATACTGCAGCACGGATCAGAGCGACAGAGTTGGAGACGGGCCGTGCCATATGATAGAACGGGAAACTTTTCAGGTAATCTTGCTTTCGTGGAAAATTTGGAAAATATTTTCATGTTCGAGTCTCAGTACTGCAGGGGGTTTATGACTACAGGGACTCGATAGTGTTACCTTCGTGCTCCTTTTTTTTTTTTTTTTTTTTTTTGCAGGGGGTAAATGATAAGCGACATTTCATCAGGACTAGCAGGCCAGCTGTTGGCTTAGTGGAACGCACTCCTCAACCCTTGGACTCTTGGGTCTGAGGCCCCATCTGGTGAGCTCGATTGCCAAATTTGTGGATAAAATGGACCCTTTTGTATGTTTTTCCTTTAATTCTTTCACCAAGGGCAAACTTATTCTCCTGATTAAGTCTCTCCTTTGTGGCCAAACAAATAACTGCTGTTCCCCCCCATACAAAGGATTTTTATAAAATTAATTCTTGACAGTAATTTCAGTGAAGAAATCATACACTGCCTGGCCAAGAAAAAAATAAAATAAGTCATACCAATCATTTGTTTCGACCACCTTTTGCTTTGATTATGGCGCCCAGTGTGATGTCCAGTTCATGTGTGAAAATGATTCCTCATGCTCCCGGAACAGAAGAAAAACTCCATAGATGTGATATCCTGGTCATTCAGCACGTTTAGGTCATCAACTTCATTTTATTGCCACATAGCTGAGCCAAGACCTGAGCAACTGCAGCAACCCCAGATCATAACACTGCCTCCGGAGGCTTGTACAGTGGACACTATGCATGATGGGTGCATCACTTCATGTACTTCCCTTCTTACCCTGACGCACACATCACTCTGGAATAGGATCGATCTCGACTCATCAGACCACATGACCTTTTTCCATTGCTCCCAAAGTCCAATCTTTATACTTCATATCAGAATCATTCCCTTTTTTTTTTTTTTTTTTGAGACTCAGACAGTCTTATAATAGCTGTTTAGCTGTGTGTTTAGAAATGCTCTTGATTTCACTATTAAACGTTTGAACACGTTTTTATTTCTTTCGACATAAATTTTCGACATCGAAATAAAATACGCAATAATCTCCTTTGAACAGTTGATATTGAGATGTACAGTATATCTGCTACTTCTGCTCAGTAAAGCTTCATAACGGCTATAATCTGAGGTGCTGTTTGTTAATTGCTTATTTCTGAGGCTGATGACTCTAAATATGAACTTCTCCTCTGCAGCAGACCACGTGTAACTGTGACCACGTGTGTGCGCGTAAAACATATTTTATTTTGCGTTTGTATGCGTGTGTGTACAGCACGCGTGTAAAGCAAAAGCAAGTCTCATTAGAGAGGTTAAAGATCCATTTTCTCTCTCTGCTCAAGGCTCAGCCTGCTCACTGCCTGCTGTGTGTGTCTGTGTGACCGCGCGTCATTGGACACTGTGCCACACACACACACAGACCCCTCCTACTTTCACCTTCACAGACACACACACACACACACACACACACACACTCTTTCTCTCTTCTCAAAGGTAAAGTGCGGGTTAATCACAGCAGTGATTCCGTTAGTGTGTTTTTAAATGCTCGTAATCCAAGGTTATACTGTATATATTTGGCAGATGTACAGCATACATGTCTATGTTTTTTGTGTTCGTCCATTTTTATTTTATTTTATTATTATTATAACAGCTCAAGGAGCTGTTTGTGCACTTTCTAGAGATTTTTGTCCTGTTTTTGAATAAAGAGTTAGAAATGAATGCTTTTCTTGTTTTTTGGTTTTTATCCAATTCATCGATTAATCGAAAGGGGAAAAACCCCAATCGACCGAATAATCGATTATTAAAATAATCGTTAGTTGCAGCCCTACTGTTCTTGCAAGAACTGATCCAGAACAGCTGATCTTCATGTCTTAATATAACAGCTGACTGTTTTTGTTGTTGCTGTTACTGAATTACCTAATGCCAATGTGTTATTTCATAGATTTGAAAAAAGAAAAACAGTATTGTTCTAGAGAGCATAAAAATATATCCAACGTCGTGTCCGAACTTTTGACTGGTACCGTTACTCGATTTCTTCTGTAAAATCAACTTTTTTTTTCTTCTTTTTTTTTTGTTTGCCCAGTCAGTGTACAGTACTGTATATTAAATATCATCAGCTAAGAAATTATTGGTTGTTTTTTCTTTCAGCACATAAAACACATTTGCTGCAAACTTTAGCTCAACTAAATAATTTTAATATTCCTCCTAATGTATCATTTATACAATCTTTCCTTTCTTCTTATAGATGGATCTACAACACTGGTGAGACATCGGCATCACTGGATCTGCAGTTTCCGTGAAGTCATGCAGTAGGTTGTGAAAGAGAAGAACGTAAAGCGTACCACAGGTTTTATTCCAGCATTTTTAGAAAGAAGAAAATTAACTCTCTCTCTCTCTCTCTTTCTTTTTTTTGTTTTGTTTTTAAAAATCTGACTGATTGTGCCTGTGGTAATTATTTTTTTCTTCTTTCCATTCAGTGTTTCCCTCTCCAGCTAAAATATTCTCTGTTTTTAGCAGAACCTCGGCTCCATTGTTCCTGAATAACATACAGACGTTATCTATATGAACCCAGTACTGGTTAATTTTTGATGACAAACCATATTCTTGTATTATTTCATTTTTGTCAACAAGACATATTGTATAATAGTGCTAATATTCTTTAACTGTATGCAACATAGACCAGTATTCTATCTTGCCTTTTTATGTACAGCAAAGAGATGCTACCAGCGTATATTATGGATATTAAATGTGACTAGCAGTCTATGAAAATCACAGACAAAAGTCATTGTGCCATATTAGTCAAACAAGTAATCCTTACTTGATTGAAATGCTTCTTCATTGTCAGTGTTTTAACTGCTTGAAAATAAAATGCTTTTTATCATTTTTTTCTATCATTTTTTTTTTAGCATAAGGATCACCAGAAAATTAGCTACAGAACAATATGGTATGCTATATTAGCAAGAGACGGGCTTATAAACCATTTAAGTGGGAAATTGAGAATCATTTTGTCTTTAAGGGTATATGGCGTTCATTTTCCATAAGCCATAAAACAATATCTCATTTTACTTGATGAGCCATAAACTCATAATGCCTTAATCCACCCTACAATTAATAGATTTACTGTAGAAGGGAAATGAATGAAGATCATGTTGCCTTTATGGGCCTATGATGTGTCTCCCATGATTTTTTCCCTCTATTCTTATTCCAGTAGTTTTATACTGTACAAAAGGCGTTCAAGTCATACTGGGTTTAAGACTTTCATCACCGTACTGTATTAATCGCTTTTATGCCTTCGTTCACGAGACATTTTATCACAAGTCCCGGTTTGACTTGAACGCCTCAAAGTAATACAGCTAATTCCACCTAATACAATGTGATTTATACTGTACATTAAAAGTATGTCAGATTAACTTGTATCAATAATGTTAGGTTGGGCAGTGGTGGAAAACAAATAATAATTTTAATATGTGCATTCAGAAAACACTTTGGTCATGTTACTGTATGTCACGTCCATAATAGCAAGAATCTTTGTATTAAGCAGGAATTTACATGCTGTATAATAAGTTTTTCTACTCGGTTTAAATCCCCACTCTAATCTAAAATTATTAAAAGATAGCAGCAACATTCTCTTTAAAGTCTATGGAAAGAGAACAAGAAGCCAACGCATGAAAATTAATTTATTTAGTATTTAATAATTAAGTGCGCTCAAAATCTGTCCTTACCTTAACACAAAAGGTACTAAAGTGTACAGCATTTTAATATTATATTTTATCATTAGAAAATGCCTCAAGTGTTAAAATAGTTGAAGAAGCACGCAAAAGTCAGGTGCTCATGTGCAGCAGGGCCTGGATGCCCAATTTGCCAGAACACACTTTTAAAAGTAGATCAGGCAATACTTGAACATATGTGAACATTTTTTGGCAAGTCAGCCAGTTTTTTAAAAATACACAGACGGACAGATATAATAGAATAACCTGAATATTAAGCACATGTGTATCATCATATTCAATTACTGTATCATTTGACCTTTTATCAACTTACAGAACTTTGCACCTACAGAACACCTACAGGTCCACATAACATTTCCCACACAAGTTTTTACATACATACAATACAAAAAAATTCTTTCTTTGCTGTCGCCCAATGAATGCCGCAAAAAAATAAACATAAAATGGAATGAAATAAATAAAGGTATGAAAAGGATAGGTATAAATAAGACACAGTCCATATAGTGTGCAAATTCCGCATTTGTAAAAAGTCCGCAATATGTTTGAGGAAAACGTCTGCAGTGTGTGTGCGAAGATGATTGTTCGATGATTATTAGATTTTTATTCAACAACAATACAGTTAATACAGTAATGATCAATTTAATCAAAATATGGGTATAATAAAACTAGGCCCATCCCACCAGACTGGTAAGGAATATAACCTGACAAGATATGCTGTTATAGGAAAATAGACAACCACGAGATATGATGTGTGAGCTTCCTGTAATCCGCTTACACCACAGCAACCGATTGCAATTTTACATGATAGGTTACTAATCTTAAAGCAGCAATAAATAAATGCTGTTTTCTGAGGACTGCAGGCTCTCAACAGTTTAGGATTTCCTACAGCCTACCTGAGGCTCCAATAACGAACTGGACTCCATAATAACTTTAAGACATCGTCTGTCCTGTTATATTAAACTTCCAGCCCAACACACAGTACGACTGCACAACAATCCCTGCTCTCCGTTATCACCCAGATGAGGATGGGTTCTCTGTTGAGTCTGGTTCCTCTCAAGGGTTCTTCCTATTGACATCTCAGGGTGTTTGTCCTTGCCACCGTCGCCCTCGGTTTGCTTATCAGGGACAATCTGATCATTTTGATTCGTTTACATTTTTCACTTTTCATACAAATTACCATAATTTTTTTTGGCTTGTGTAAAGCTGCTTTGCGACAATGACAATTGTTAAAACCGCTATATAAATAACATTTTATAAAATTGAATACAATTTTAAACAAGATTTAGCTCAGTATGGTTGCCATAACTAGGGTTGTGGAGTTTGGCTCTGAGTGTACTCTCACTCTGGGTGATGATCTTTATGGTCAGTGTGCAGAGCCAAGACTCGGTGTAATATACAGCACTTATATGCACATCACTTTCAATTTGTTTTTGATTGACAGACTGAAACTCTAACTATAAATATTGCATCTTACTGTGTAGTTTAACTGAATATTAAGCAATCATCGATTGGCTTACTCCGTTGATCGAGTATGGAATTATAACCGACTCCCACTACTAACAGCAACCCACATTCACCCGATTCTATAGAGAAATCACTGACGCCCCAACATCAGATCTTCTCAAAAGAGAAAAAAGACAATCAGCTCCTTCATGTCTCACCAGTACCTTCAAACATACATTACCACAAGGGTCATGCTTGAGAAGTGACATCTCGAGTTTAGGGAAGATTCACCTGTTCAGAACGGCGCCGGCACCGTTGGATCTCTTCACTCCACTCCTCGATGTGAACATGTCATGTCTACAGCTACACACCTTAAGACTGGATTTGTCCCCATTCCTCATTCTCCTCCTGCCACTTTGGACTCCAACTCCAACTACCTCTAACACACCTAAGCTGTTACGGTATGGGGTTCTGCAGAACAACAACAAAGAATGCAGGAATTACAAAAGACAAACAAAATGATTATCTCCGGTCCAATTACCACAAAGAAGAATTAAAAAAAGTTCTTGATACTTTCATTTGATGATATAATACCCAAAGGTTTCCCTTAGACATCCACTGATTTTTTGTTTAAAGATTTGCTATTTAGAAAGTTTGATTTGAAAGACATTAGACATTCCTTTAAGTGTTGTTTGCCTATATATAATTCAGGTAAATTGTTTTGCTTTTAGGTGGCATGGTGGCGTAGTGGTTAGCACTGTCACCTTGCACCTCCAAAGTCCTGCAGATTAGGCTAATTGGTGTTCCCAAACTGCCTGTAATGTGTGTGTGTGTGTGTGTGTGTGTGTGTGTGTGTGTGTGTGTGTGTGTGTGTGTGTGTGTGTCGCCTCCAACCCTAAGTCTCCAGGGGCTCCAGCAACCAGGTATACAAGATAAAGCGGTATAGACGATGAGAGAGTGAGTGATTTAAATAGTTTTGGTTTAATACTGGCTAAACAAATTGGATAATCCGAGCTTAAAAAACTATTTTTTCCTTCAGTCCAAAAACCTTAAAAAATGAAGGTTGTGAGAAAAACTACTCGCAGGTTGTTAGATCATCAGCTCAACAGCAGCAGCAGCTCAGAATCCCCCATTTCTGAAAATCCCACCAGTGTCAGCCAAGTATCTGCCTGCTGTTTGCTTTTCTGCAGTCCAGCACCTCAGACCCTCACCTCCTTACAGACTCCTCCATCAAACAAATCAGAGCGTGTTGAAGCTAAGACTTGTGCAGCTTCCGAAAAATGCGCTAAAATACCAGTACATGTACACCTGACCAAGCTCTGCTTTAAACACCATACAGAAGAAAGCACTAGACGTCCATGTTCAGACGTACAGGATAACTCAAAGGCAGAAAACCACACATTTGTTAATATACAGTATTTAACAATTTAACAGAAGACACAATAAAAACCTCTTCAGGAAGTTATATAAAAACTAAATGTTTTATCTGCTCTGAGTGTATCAGCCATTCAGATATCAGAGGTTGATTCTAATGGATCTTCACACAACTACTCAGGATGCCCAAGTACTCCTTCTATCTGTAAATCCAGGAAGAAGCTGACAAGATGTCCCAGAAGCTCTGCCGCATCCAAGCAAAAGCTTGAGTGTGGAAAGTTGCCTGACCTTGAGGCAAACGTTGAGCGTCAAGCAGACAAGTCAGATATGACACCAGAAATATCCCTGTGTGCCTCAGGAACTCAGACTAATATCGACTCTCATGAAACCAAACAATGCTTCAAACAAATCAGCCAGACACTTCCAGACAGTTCTTTCCATACAGAAATGAGATCAGAGGCTTTCCTTCAAGTCCTGTTTAAGACACCATTGCCCAAAAGATCAGCAAAGCCTCAGCGCACAGAGGATTTCGAAATGCTAGGTAAGTTATGCAAGTATGGACAATCTTAAATCTCCAGCTCCGACACCTTATTTAAAGACCAAAATCTCTAAAATGGAAGAAAGCTCATAAGCAAAAATGTACTATATACTATATATATATATATATATATATATATATATATATATATATGTTGTTGTTTCTGTGGCCCCATCCAACTACAAAGAACTGAAGAAATATTTTCAACTTTCCAGCCTTCACAGTCATGAAGCATCTCTAAGGCTTGAAATTTCTTTCCAGCAATCTCTGTGACAATGCATCACCCAGCCATGAGTTCACAAAGAAGTCATGAAAACAAGCCTGAGAGCAACTACAGACTCGCAGACAGGCAGGACCCAGTTCCAAGCATGTCTAGTCCACTTGATAGGATCAAAAAACAGAAACTCAGTATATCACGTGCCCACGCACTCCAGAACAGCCTTCCAGCACTTCCAGCCCAGAGCTTACCCAAGACATGTTCAATGCCATGAGCTTCTTCATGGGTATACAGCCAGTCTGAGGCCAGTTCCAGATGCATTACATGCTGTCCAAGTCCTAACTTTGACTCTATGCCCTTCAGCTTGTTAGGCAGCCAGACATGCAGACAGAAGGCAAACATTTCAGGACACCAGAACTATTCTGTCAATCTCGAGCCTGTGTAACCCATTCAGGAATCCTAAACTAATCCCAAAGTATTGAAAAGGTTCCCCTTGTGCCACCAAGGGTAGCTCTGGCCCCGCGAGGCATGACTCCACAAGACCTTTAGTGGTGTGCTGTGGTGTCTAGCACCAGGATGTTGGTAGTGGATCCTTTGGGTGCTGTGGGATTTGGGGTGAGACCTCCATGGATTGGACTTGTTTGTCCAGCTGATTGGAATCTGGGGAGTTTGGAAGCCGGATTGGTGGCCTTGTGCTCTTTGCCTGCTGTATCCTGTACATAGTGGGCTGTGGTGCCTTGAATGTTCTGTTTTCTTTCTATCATGACCAGTATTGACTTTTTTGGTGATTAGTCCTACACCAGGACTTTCTTCAGAATTGGACCTTATTGGCTGGCCTTTGATTCCCCCAGGCATGGGTGAGCCTTGGGTGTTCACGATCCTGTTACCAGTTTACTGGTTTATACTGTAATTGACGATCAATGTTAATGTATTGTGGTGTTAAAGTTATGGCTGATTGGTGTGGATGAGAGTTTTATCTGGTGGCTGTACCTACCCAAAAAGGTCATATATCAAAAGAAGCGTACGTAGCATATGAGTATTTCATTTGTATTGATGTACTGTACACATTTAGGGAACAAAACATAGGATGTTAGACTAACCATCACAAAGTTGATTAGTTTCCTATAACAGGATTTCAAATCTACTGCTGCTGTTGTGAAAAGGTGATTAACCGCTTCTGGATGGAGCATTCAACAGCGCTGTTGTATAAGGAGGGTTACGTGTACATTTGCTTGTGAAATTTATCACAAGCTTCAAATGAGAGGTTGTTTTTACCTTAGGTAGGAGGAGGCAGCCACACACAATCTGTTTCAGAAAGTGCAATCTTTAAATCCACAGCATAGAAATAATTTAAAAAAATTAACTGTACACTACATGAACATTGAACACATGCATAATAAAGACTGTGTGCTGCATTTGCAATAAGTAACCATAGGATGGCACTGTTGTACAATGATGGAAATTTTAGTTTCTTTATTTCCACAAAATGTTTAAGAATATGGATACATTTAATTTAATTAAAGAAGATATTTGCAGCTTTAGCTGGTCTCTGAAAGAAAATCAAAGAACATCCAGAGAAAATTTAACAGCAATTGTTATAGTAACAGCATCTACTCTGTAACCAAAACATAATCAGAACTAGCACTTAATTGGACTGAAGCTCTTACTGATTGAAACTCTTATTTAGTGTAAATTCAACACCACAGTAGGAAATTGAATTTTTTTTTTTTTTTTAAAGAAAAGAAAAAAGAATATGAACCATCAGGAAAATGTTAAGCAACCTTCGGGCACAGCTGTCATTTTAGGCATGCTTTAAGTTCCATGGCTTGAGTTTCCATTTCATAACCATCATTCTAGTTACCATGACAACAGTAGTACCAAGCATGTTACCTGAATAACTCCATCATGCTTTAAGCATTTCCTCATTATGGTATTTTATTAATACAGGCTAAAAATGAAAAAAAAAAAAAAAATTTGCACATGGAGCAGAAATATGAGAAAATGGGAAAATTTTAATGAATTGGATTCCCTACTGCTGTTACTACTGCTACTACTACTACTACTGTGATTGATGCTGCTACTGCTATTGCTACTACGAATCCATCAATGCATTATCTATACTGCTTATCCTGTTTTAAAAAAATATATATAAAAAAATATAGAACTTTATTAATCCCAGAGGGAAATTGCTCAATTTTCGCATATCCCAATTAGGAAACTGGGGTCAGAG
>JAQQZT010000009.1:5963984-5974216 GCA_030068275.1 Clarias platycephalus | reverse complement strand
CGAGCCTGGCCGGGGAATCGAACCCAGACCCTGGAGGTGCAAGGCGACAGTGCTAACCACTACACCACCGTGCCGCCGATTTCAAACTTACTTACCAAAATGAAAATGTAAAACTTTAATTCAATTGGCCTGCCAGTTGTGTTTATACAGTATTATGGCTGATTGGTGTATGTACACTACTGCCAAGTGAACTGATTAACACTGATTATCAATTATGCACCAATAAATTGTTGACAGGACCATGGGAACCCAAGGCTCACCCAAGCCTGACGGGACCCAAGGCCAGTCCGTCCAGCCCAATCAAACAGAAAAAACAAGCAGTCAATGCTGGCCAGGATGAAAAGGCACCAGAACACCCAGCGCATCACAGTCTGCCGCACATCTTTGTTGAGCATGGTGGTTGAGCCGACCTTCAAACCCACATCCCAGTCCAGTCATGGAAACCGTAATGTCAAGATTCAAAATTCTAAATGCTATAATCCAATTCAATTGTTGTAATGTAATTCTCATTATAATCCAAATTATTGTTGTGTATAAATTTAGGACAAGTGATTTGCAATTTTTATATAGAGCGAGAGTAATGTAGTAAATAACAGTAAATAAAGTAAAAACAGAAAATAGATGATCTCAAAGATGTTCATCCCCAGTAAATGGAATAAATGAATGAAAAGGATAACACATCATATTTTAATACATCAACAAACTATTTGGAAATTATTTGGGAAGGTGCTGTTAAAAGGAAATAATCAACTTCAAGGTGGTACCAATCACTCCGCTTTTTGTCGTACCACATTACACACTACCCAGGCATTTATTATTTTTTCTATGACCTCACGAAAGTATGTGTTTTATTTCTTATTTGTTTCATCAATTCCAATTTTAAAAATGTAGTACTGGGAAAGTATCTTCAAAGCAAAAAGGTGGAGGAATTCTCTTAACGGGACACAATAATCTGAATGCTGTTGAAACACTTAAAACAAGACAACCTGACATTCAGGTTCTTCCTCGTTCCATGGATTGATTGGTCATAATCTACTCAGGCTGTCCATAGTCACGAAGCACCACATGCCATGCGAGCCTCTACCACACTCTCTTTCACAAGGCTGTGATAAGAAGGTGTCAGATCTGGGCAGCTTGCACGCCATCACTCAAGATGACAACCTCGGTCCAACTGGGGTTCAGCCAGGGCACGGAGCCGTCAAATTCCAGTGTGTTTTTCACTCGTGTTCACACCTATAACCACTTCCTCTCCATAAATTTCCATCTCTGTCCTCCAACGCGTTACCCAACACTATCATGCCCAGCTGAAGAAGCTTTTAAGCGTGATAAGGCTGATCCAATGTTCTGACCCTTTCTCTTCCCTTAAGTGTATCACTATTCCAATGTGGTGGTTGGGTTATACAGAAATCCAAGTCGATCTACAAAATCGCTGTTTAAGTATCAAATAAAGCCTTCAGCCTTCAGCCTTCGCCGTTCAAGGATTTTCAGCCAGCCTGCAGTATTATCGGGATATTATTGAATGCCAAGGACATTAAATGCTTATTGTTCAGTGACTTGAAAGATCAGTTTTAAATAAATCTCTCTTTAATAGATTTATTTTTAATCTTGTTTATGCGGAGCTCTGCATTACAAGTCCCCGTGAATAAGTTGTTGCCATAGAAACGATGATGTATTAGTGGAAGACCATTAAATAAACGTCTCCACTTCCTGACAACCGGAACTACTGTCGGGAAGTAAATTTGCACTGTGTGAATGCTCACATTTGAGAATTAAATAATTAAAGGAAAAAAAAAGAAGTGATGTCCTTAGAGGAAAGCTAACAAATATGCTGAATTTCAATGGAGCTACAGAAAAGTATTTCGAATGGGACTTCTGCTGTCTAAGCAACAAGATATGGTCATGTGGTCATGTCCTAGTTTTCATTCTTTGTTACTTTAAACTAATGCAACATCATGTACCTTTAGTACACCTGGTCTGTGACCAAAATATATGTCTGATGGCAAAAACTAGGCCAGTGGCCATGCAGCCTATGCTGTTTTTAACACTTTTATTTCTGTTTTAAATTGGTCATTGCTTTCTGGGTAAGTTCTCCCTAGGATTCAACATGTTTACTTGATCCCCTGGGTCCTAGAGACCTGGCTTTAAAGACATTTAATTACAGTACACCGATCAGCCATAGCATTACATCACCTGCTTAATATTGTGTAGGTGCCTCCAAAACAGCTCTGATCCACTGAGGGGTGGACTCCACAAGATTGTTATTTTAAGACACAAAGATCAGCTTGTTCTGGAACAGCAAGAATAGTATTGTCGAGTGCATTTGCTAAACCCATCAAGCACCATGATGAAACTGACTCTTATAAAGACCTTCCTAGGAAAGTGAGGCCAAAACGTACCTCTGCAATAACGAATCGTTATGAAGGCTTTACCGAGCAAAAGAAGCAGACACATTTCAATATCAAATGTTCAAAGGAGATATAGTGTATAAATAAATAAATAAATAAAAATCAGGAAACATCACTGAATTAGAAGGTGTCCAGACCTTTGCCTGGTACCGAGATGAGCAGCAGATCCTTTCTGTTGCGAGGTGGAGATTTCTTTGTCAATCACATACCACTGATGCTTAATTAAATTGATACCAGGGGAATTTAGAGACTAAGTCAACTCTTTGTCATATTCCTCAAAACCATTCCTGGACTTTTTTGTTTTTGTTTTTACAGTGCATTAGTCTGCATTATCCTGCTGGAACAGAGCAGAACATTGCCCAGAGCATCACACTGCCTCTGCATGGGAACTCTGACTACACGGTCCCATAAACAGAAAGCTATAATGATGCACTGTGTATTCTGACACCTTTATGTCATAACCAGCATTAAGTTTTTTCAGCATTTTGAGCTACAACAACTTTTCTGGCGGATTAGCCTTTTGTGCCATGACCCTTATTTAAATTAAACAAACAAATTTATGGATTTTGTTTAAATCTGGTAACTGAAGTAGGTTATATATGGTTTATCAAAGTCACAGGAAAAAAAACATATTTATGGTTCTTGGGAGTAATGTTGCTGTAATACCAAGTGATAAGACTGATCAATATTTTAATGAAATTCATAAATTCATTATTTTAATCAGAGGTTAAGGCTTTAATATAGCAAGCCATGCTACAGCTTTATTTCAGTTATATTCAGCTTCCAACTTTATGGCAACAGTTTCAGGAAGGCCCACGTGAGAGTGATGGTTAGGTGTACTGTTCAGCTATATACTGTACAGTATAATTTCAAGCTAATCACATACTGTACTGTTCACATACATTTGGCCCTGCTATTATTTCATTATAAAACTAATGTTGTTTTAACGTAACCTTTGTTTAACGTTTCTGCCTAATTTTATTGTCTAGCTTGTCCATTAGAACCACTATTTAAACATATTTTAGCCAATAATTTGCCTATTTGTTAATTCCATAGAGATTTTCATACTTTAATTTTTTTTTTTTTACTAACAGAAGGTTAGTAAAAACTAACTTGAGGTTCAAGTTAACATCATTTATAGGCTTACTGTTCTTTTGGGTTAATTAGGTTCATATTAAGTGGCATGGTGGTGTAGTGCTTAGCACTGTTGCCTTGCACATCCAGGGTCTGGGTTCGATTCCCACCTCAAACTCAGTATGTGTGGAGTTTGCATGTTCTGCTTGGTGGGTTTTCTCCGGTTTTCCTCCCAAAGACATGCAGATTAGACACCCACAGTTTGTGAACGTGTGTGCGTGTGTATGTGTGTGTCCTGCCTTTATCCTGTAGTATACAGGAAAAAGTGGTATAGGCGATGAGCGAGTGAGGTTCATAGTAAATGTAAATAGTGCTCACTCAAATATATCTACTGATATAATTTCAATTTCTCAAGTTCTTAATTTGTCACCTACATGGAATTGTATAATTCTTGCATGGTTATAGTTCCTACAAAAGAACCCACTTTTAGGACCAAGACTTCATGCAACTGATATTATTTTTTTTTTAATGCGCTATAACACGACCGCCCTCTAGCGACCAGCAGCGTTATGATCCTTTGCTCAACAGCTTTTTTTTTTATTATTATTATTTTTTTATTTCAATAGCTCAGTCTTGTGTGCGCATGCGCAATTCGCCATATTGCTAAGGAAAATCAAAGCAGCTGCTGGGCGTAAGATGGTGCACGAGCGCCGAGGCTTGTGTGTTTATTTTTGTTCAGAAGTGAAATTTGCTTTTCTCTTGAGACTCATATAGATTTTTTATTTTATACATGTTCGGGATTTATTTCTGAGGCAAATGTAGGCCGCGTTTCGTTCAGACGACGTGTTTGGGGTTTACAGAGAGCGAGAGAGAGAGTGGACGGATCCATCTTAGCTTAGCTTAGCCTAGCCCAGCTTAGCTTAGCTTAGTTGAGCGTACCCAGCTAACTCGTTTCTCACTCAGCAGCCAATTATCAAGGTAACGTTACCGACTCAATGATAAACATTTATTGCGGTTTAATGGGTTAAGGAATATTACTTTTGATGAAGTTTGTGTAACGCCTCAGCTAGTTGACGTTAGCTAACGCTTTGCTAGCTAGCGACAAACAGTTAGCATTGTGGGCGGCTAGCTAGCAGCGAGTGTTTGTGGTAACTGAGATTATTTTGGCTGGACACTATTGTAAATATTTAAGTTATTCTATAAGGGTCTCATTTTAATGTTTGCGTAGTGATTTAATTGTATGTTTTAAGGACGTCCCTGTTATCTAATCTAGTCTACACGAACGTTCTAGAAAAACGTCGTGTTCAATTCAAAAAGTCAGTTTTGAACGTTAGAACGTTAGAAGAATAATCAAACTATTAAAGCCACACAATTATTTATTATTAATTTTATCTCCGTTAAACTAATCTGCGTTATGACTTGTACATCCCTGTTTGGTGTAGCGGTCTGAACTTTTCACGATATACCGAGTCTAAAAATATCGCCGTATTTCACGATATCAAATCAACTCAAAACTCCACCTTGAAACGCATCGCACGTGTTCAATATTAAACTCTACTTTACAGTCAAATCGTATTTTTTCCTCCCAGCAATCTCATGTTAGTGAGAATCTGTTTAAGCAGTATGTACTGAATTAAAATGTAACTAAGCTTCAGAGGTCAATATATTTTATTTTTCTAGTTATGGTCTAAAATGTCATGTTTGTGTTAGGATTCAGAGCTCTACATGTACTCAGTTATTGTAAGTCTATAAAAACAAACATTTTAATATTTCTATAGCATTTCGATAATACATAATGCCAGTTTGTTAGTAACGTTATCATGTGTATTTTCTTGTATTTGTACGGAATACAGAAACAATGTTTATTTAGCGATTAATCTGTAATCGCCACAGATTCTGAACATATGAGGCGAACTGGTTTTAAGGAAGAATAAACATATTTTGATCTGTCCATTCATCACCAGTAAATGTTTCATGGTCTACATTTCCATACTAACAAAAAGGCTAGATTACTGGTATATTAATTATTCTCGTTTATCAGAAAAGCGTCAGTAGAATAGTGAAACTGTTGCTCTTTAGTGATGTCTGGAGTAGAGAGAGGATATGTACCTGAGAAAAATGTAAAGAAATAAAGTGCCGAGGTAGAGGTGAGGCAGGGGAGCAGTGCTGCATTCGATTATAGCTCAGATAGAATTCAGAATTATGCAATTTTTTTCATCTTGTTGCAAGTATAAATATTTGTGTTTTGGTAACAAGTTATCCAGTTAGCAGAGTTTGCCAGACCTGCAAATGGTATTTGAAGGTAGTTGAAGGGGCATTTTTTTCCCCCTCCTGCTTTATGCAAAAGCAGCATAAATCAGTATAATAGGGACAGATAGTTAAACAACAATTTATTTAATTTAGGAACATTTTAACCAAAATAAAAATAGACCAACACCTGCTGTTGCACTTTATTACATGCCAGGAAGATGATGCCTAATGATATCTTATTATTATTTATACTTTATTTTTAACAATGACAGTAAAACTGAATTGAAGAAGGATGTTTGCAGTTTGATCAATAAATACATAGATCAATATTTATTATAAATGTTTCCATGCATGGGGTTCAGGATGGATTTATTTTTTTCCTTCCATGTCACATCAGGTACAGTTTTCATGAAGTGCGAAGCATGCTGATCAATCTAGACAAACTCTCAGCGGTGTCTTATTTTTACTTTTTGTGCTACAGTTATATTAATTTAAGTTTCTTGCAGGTCAGAAATTGAATGGACACACCAGGACACAGCCTGTTGATGAGTTTTTGTCTCTGAACGTCTGGCGAGACTTTTTATTTTTTTTAAATAAGAGGCGCAGAGACCAGAGAAGTCAGTCAGGATGTCGATCACAAACACGCCAACCAGTAACGACGCCTGTCTGAGCATCGTGCACAGCCTGATGTGCCACAGGCAGGGTGGCGAAAGTGAGACCTTTGCCAAGCGAGCCATCGAGAGCCTGGTGAAAAAACTGAAGGAGAAAAAGGATGAACTTGACTCACTCATCACAGCCATCACCACCAACGGGGCTCATCCCAGCAAATGTGTGACCATCCAGCGCACTCTGGATGGCAGACTTCAGGTCAGCTGCACCGCATGATGACAAACACCATTATGGGGTGATGCATAGTCTTTTTCCAAGCTGAGGGTCTGATGGTTTATAAATAAAACATAACCAAGAAAGACAAAATCCTTACATAGTGTTTTGCCTACATATTCGTAGTCAATATAGTGTAGCAAATGTATTTTCTCTGTCCGTGTAATTTGTTGTATGATGTAGCCGGTGTCTTTAGGAAACACAAAAAAACAAGAAATTGTGATGTACAATAAACATAACATTTTATTTTTTTTCTATAACAAAATATCAGTCTTTTAATCCAGAGTATACTAAAACACGTGCTTCTTGTAATTCTATATCTGTGTTTACTCTGTTATTCTGTTGCTCCTCAGTATTGGATTACAGGCTCAAGTAACTTCTCTATTGTCTTTAAGGTGGCCGGACGTAAAGGTTTCCCTCACGTGATCTACGCCCGCCTGTGGCGGTGGCCCGACCTCCACAAGAATGAGTTGAAGCACGTCAAATACTGCCAGTTCGCCTTCGACCTGAAGTGTGACAGCGTCTGCGTGAACCCTTACCACTACGAGCGGGTGGTTTCACCAGGTTTGGGTCAGTCAGAGATTTCATGCCTTGGCCATGCCGTGGTCTGGTGTCTGTGCTATACGTGTGTTCAGCTCATCCGTTGTGTTTCTCTTACACAGATCTGTCTGGACTCACGCTCTCGGGTACTGGTGAGTCAGCATTTGTTTTATCTGAAAGTTTATATTATTTCATGGTTTAATTTGAGCTTTATCGTGTGGAAAGATTGCTGCTCAATTAAAAAAATAAATCACGATCTCGATTCATACATACGTGTGATTTCATTTCTGAATGATGGCGATTCACTTGCGTGTATTTCTCTGCATTCAGATCATACTGAATTCACTTATTTACTTAACAATCTCAGATGCTATATCAGTCACGCTCGCTGGTCACACGCAGTGTAAAACAAAACACTATGATGTCACCAGTCAGGCCGGAAATTAGCGAATGATTCATTCATACAATATCACTTCTCTCCTTGCTTCCTCATTCACGGCGTTTGCTGTCACTCACGTGAAGTAGTGACAGCGAACGCAGATTTAAACAGACTGGTCAGTTTATGTTTATGCTTTGAGTTGGAACAGTATGATGTCATTTTCGTGGCGAAAACCTGAGTGTAAGTGTGTTGTGCTCTGATTTTATTTTTGCTCATTTAAACTCTCATTTGTGTGGTCAAACTGTCACTCACGTATGCTCAAATTGTATTTTCACTTTCTCTCCTGTGCACGATCAATTCCAGCCAATCAGGGGCTAGGGGAGGGACAATACAAGCTATTACATTTTTTTGTTGTTGCGTGTATCTTTGCATGCGTCGCCTGCATCAGCATATGGAAAATACCAGACAGACATACACACTAATGTCTGATCAGAGGCGGCACTGTGGTGTAGTGGTTAGCACTGTCGCCTTGCACCTCCAGGGTCCAGGTTCGATTCCTGGCCAGGCTCTGAGTGCAGGGAGTTTGCATGTTCTCCCTGTACTTGGTGGGTTTTGGCCGGGTACTCCAGTTTTCTCCCACAGTCCAAAGACCTCTAGATTAGACTGATTGGCGTTTCCAAATTGCCCATAGTGTGAGTGTGTGTGCCCTGCGATGGATTAGCACCCTGTCCAGGGTGTACCCTGCCCTCGTGCCCTAAGCCACCTGGGATAGGCTCCAGGTCCCCGCTACCCTGAATGCAGGATAACGCGGTATAGACAGTGAGTGATCAGAGATATTTATGTCCAATTCGAATTGGAATATAATTTACTTGGTTTGATTCTAGCTGTTACGCAAAGGCTCTGAGAACAGAGCGAAAGCTACAGAGACGTGTTCTAGAAGGATGCTATGATTAATGAACAATGTCTTTGACAACAATAATTAGTGAGAGGAGAGATTGTGAATATATCCGTAGAATGATGCTGAGGTTGGAACTGCCAGGCAGGAGGTCTAGAAGAAGACCAAAGAGGAGATTTATGGATGCAGTGAGAGAGGACATGAAGTTAGTTGGTGTGAGAGAAGAGGATGCAGAGGATAGGGTTAGATGGAGGCAGATGATTCGCTGTGGCGACCCCCTGAAAGGGAACAGCCGAAAGTCAAAGAAGTCGTCTTTGACAACAATAAATTATACACTGCAAACTATAAATGTACTTAATTTAATATTTACATGCACTGATAAAAATAATGTAATAAACTAACCCATACAATGATGTACGATAGCTGTGTTCCAAAAGCACAGGTGCTGTTTATTAAATTTTTTTAATGAATATAAATTTTTTTATTTATATTGAACAACATTTAATTTATTAATGTTAAGTGTTCTAAAATGAGGAAAAGAGACTAATGGAGAAAAATCGCAATTCATATTTTGGCAAGAATCGTGCATCCCTAATTCAATTCAAATTTATCTGTATAGCACTTTTAACAATTGTCATTGTCGCCAAAACAGCTTCACACAATCAAAAGAAATGATGGAAGTTTGTGTCAAATGTGTATGAATCAAAATGATTAGATAGTCCCTAATCATAACAGCACATGTCTGTATACATTCCAGGTACATCCGGCCTCATGGTGAAAGATGAGTACGACTATGATTGCCCATCATCTTTACCCAGTTCTGAGGGTCACATCCAGACCATCCAGCATCCTCCTACCAGACCCATGCCTGAGCCAGCCTTCAGCAGTCCCGCCCTACTCCCCTCTGCTGAAGGGAGCAGCTCTGCCTCCACTTCTGCCTTCTCCAGTATCCCAGTTGGATCCTCAAGTAAGAATCTTGTATTTGACACCTCGTATTGGCTGCTTCTCACTTCCTGTTCTCCTTTTCTTACATTCCCCCTTTTGTTGTTTTGGCTCCGCCCACCCACTGAGGGGTGGTGGTCATGCTGAAAAGCTTTCTTATTAGGATGAATGGGGTTCTTAGTCTTGCCTTTTTTCTTTCTTTTTTTTTTTTTTTTTTTAAACATATGTCTAATGAATGTGTTGTTTTCTACTACTTGCGACTGATTGAGACATCTTTCTTGGGCCTAAACCATATACAAGAATTAAAATCCCACTCTCTTTCCTCAGCTCAGCCCAGTATTCTCTCAGGGAGCCGTAGCAGCGAGGGTCTGCTACAGATTGCTTCTGGGACAGGGCAGGGGACGCAGCAGAATGGCTTCCCCCCAGGCAATTCCTCCACTTACCACCACAGTAAGCGTCTTCCTGAACAGAAAGCTTTTCAGCATCTCCTTTACGAGCTTCTCCATGTACCAGTGTCCCTGTATTTCCTCTCCCCTGTTCTATACACAATCAAAAGCTTGTTTTCTTTTTCTTTATAATTAAAATTTCATTTTGATTTTCCTGGTGACTTGTGTAGCTGAAAAATGCACATGCTGGAGGAAATTCTGCTTTTTCAAAGAGTATTTTTGTTACACCTCTGCTTTTTAGATGCAACTTCTACTTGGACAAGAAGCAGCAGTTTTACTCCCAGTGTGCCTCCACAACAAAATGGCCATATACAGCATCATCCACCCATGCACCATCCAGCACACTACTGTAAGTCCAGATCTAGTGATCCAGATAATGGTGATCTAGTGGATCTCCAGCTCAGCCCTGTTTTTATATA
>JAQQZT010000009.1:5933572-5960634 GCA_030068275.1 Clarias platycephalus | reverse complement strand
TATTATTTCCTCATAATAATAATAAAATAAGTAAAGATGCGGAAATTGAAAGCATGCATTTCATTTGGCTATATAGTATGATTAAGTGTGTGTTTTTCGCGAGCTGCGGGGGCGGGGCGGAGGATCACGATGCCGGCTCAGCATCGTGATGTCTATCCGCCATCAGCGATGGACGATGGCATCGTCTATCGACCCAACCCTACTGGACATTTTTCACCTGAAATGCCGAAATCTGCAAAGTGCACACTGACACTTTTTTCCAATCATAATGTTCGAAATCGTTCATGTAAATTTCGCCGCATGCATAACCGCATACCGTGCTCTGCTTCAGGTCTGTCTGCAGCCGCTGGCATCGGTGTGGATGACCTGCGCAGGCTGTGCATCCTGCGTATGAGCTTTGTGAAAGGTTGGGGTCCCGATTACCCAAGACAGAGCATTAAGGAGACACCATGCTGGATCGAGATCCACCTGCACCGGGCTCTGCAGCTCCTGGACGAGGTGCTGCACACCATGCCCATAGCTGACCCACAGCCGCTGGACTGAGCGCAACATTCTCTCCTCCCCGCTCTCTCTTTCTCTCACCCCGTTAAAGCCACGCACTGAACTGAGCGAGGTTTTGTTTTTTTCCACAATCAGGTAACTAATGCCGATGAACTGTGCGACAGCTTGGATGAGTTGAAGGCTGACCGTCAGCTTTTTGTTAAACAAAAGGCAAGCTCAAGGATGTTGGCAAAAAACAAGTCCGACTTTTGAATAGGTAGTAACAGTGGAAAGATGCTCCATGATTTCATCCAAACACCTTCTTGTTGTTCTCAAGGCTCCAGCAATGGTGCACAAATTATATTAAGAAACGAGGAATTAAATTGTAAAGAAAACGGTTTACGATCTTCATTGGAAGACATTATGCACCAGGAATTGCATAATGCATCTAACTGCTTCTCTATATCATTGCTCGAGGTGTTTTTTGCGAACTCATGGATGTAGTTTCCACAATCTGCAACGCATAAATATGTTCAGGGACATTTTGTGCATGTCTGTGCTACAAGAAACTAATCACTTCTTTGCAGGGGAAGGTTTAAATAATTACTGCGTTGGTCTATGATGAAGTTACTGACCTGTGTATTAATATAGTGCAGGAACTAGGCCTTGCTCATTAACCATTATAGAAACCACTTAGGGTTTTTTTTTTTTCTTTCCCTGCAGTTTGTAAACCCCCGTTCCCCCCCACACACCCCCTCTCCCCGGAGCCTCTGTTAAAAACACGATGGCTTCCAGAATCACATTTTAAGAGTTAAATTCACATCAGTAAGCAGAAGCCTAAAATTAATGAACACTGACAAATTGCAGCTTTTCTAAAAGATTGTAAAAGAAAATACAGGTTTGTAATGTTTGGACGTTTTGGCGGCAGACTGCATCTTTAACTGCTGTTTCATAACTTGAGCCATCCCATAGCTTATTAAACCATGTAGCATTTATAATTATTTTTTCCCCCTGTTAGAAGGCAGTAAAGAGATTGTAAGCAGCAGTCATTTGCTGAAATAACATGTAAACACATCGATTACAGGCAGGCGATAGGAAGTTGATATAGGAACGAGATAAACGCATACTTTGCAAAATAAAGCAGTTAAAATAGTCAGGGTGAAATTTATTTGTACAGGGGGCAATGTGTATATATATATATTTTTTCTTTAGCTAAATCATTAGCAGTAATATAGCACTTTATTATTATTCTTTTTTTTTTTTTTTTTTAAATCATCTCCCTTCCTAAATTTCTTTCTCCTCTAAAATTTAGCACAACCATGCTCTAACAACCCGCGACACGTTAATGTTTTATGATCAGAACATTAAACCCTCATAACGTTTTTTTTTCACAGCTTCATGACCCCAAATTATAATTTTTTAATAATACCCATACTCCTGTCGAATGTTTGTGTAAATGCATGTTGAAAGGGCTTATGGTTTCAAATTTCTTTGCCTTGAAGCAAGCCTCAAAAAATACCTCTGTCTCTCTCTCTCTCTCTCTCTCTCAATTCATCTTCTACCTTTTAAAATTCCTATCCTTCTCAGTGAATAAATCTCATTGATGTTTTAATTAGAATGTACAGGTTTTCTATGCGACCATGAAGCCATATGAAATGAGAGAACAGAGTATTACATCAGTATTACTTAAAGCCTGTCTGTTTGTCCTGGATTTTTTTTCTTTCTTTTGCTTGAAGTAAAAACAGACTGAATTAAGACAATCCTTTCGGAATGGCCCGTCTCACTGGGCTTTACCTAGAATGTTTCCTTTTGCTACTTTTACGATATGCAGCCTGATATCTTCTATAGCAATTTGTATTGAAAAGAGAAAGAGCAGCGCAGTTTCCGTAGGAACATTTGCTCTTTTTATCTTTTAGCTAGATAATCGATTTTATCAGTTAACTGAAATATATTTCAAAGTAGAATGTTGAACAATTTCTGCTGTCTCGTGTGTTTTTGTCATTCAAATCAACGGTTTTCGTTTGGTTCCACATTCTTCCTGTTATACAAAGATTTATAGACACCCTTTTACGGTTTGGTGATGGGATATAAAATTTCTTCTACGTGAGATTTTGAAGTGACTTGTCAAGTACAGTGGTACCATTGGCATACGAATGTCCGCCATATGAAGTTCTCACTACATGTGTGACTGAGCTGGTAGGCCAAACGAAGCGAGTTTACTTCCTTTTTGTACTGTGTACAAGATTTAGTGAAGACACAGCACCATGGGTCCCAAGAATGTTAGCAAGATTGGTAGCAAAACCTTCAGTTTTTTCTTTTTTTTTTTTAAGCAGCCTGTGCTAAGAGGAATCAGACATTTAACCTTAATTTATATTTTATATTTTACTTAATTTCCATGTCTTTTCTAGGTGTTTTGATTGATTTTATACGCAAAAATATGATTATAGTGTTGGAAATTGGCTGGCTGGAACGGATTATCTGCACTGAATTATTTCCCATGGGAAAATGCGCAATTACAAGAATAAATACTTATGCAGTTTTACCGGAGTACATATTCTGAGTAACCATTTATATTGTAACGAAATGTGAAATTTTGTCTCAAGAACTCGCCACCAGTGCGGTTTAAATTATGCCGAGGTACCGCTGTACAAATATCTTATCACCCATTCTTCTCCTTGTGATACAACAAATTTAGTTCTGCTTATTGTTTTAATCAAATACTATATTTACAAATTGGACCCAGTTTAATGTTTATTGATTTAGCTATCTGTCAGCCAATCAAGAGGCAGGTTAAAAGTTAGTTATTCAGGTAGAGCTTCATGTTCACTGATCAGATTGGGGAAAAATTACTTAAGCATTCCTGAGACTTTTCCATCTGATATGCTCTAGAATTTACAGAGTCAGGGAAAGGTGAGTGAGCAGGAGTGATGCGAGAGGTCAGAGACTGGTCCAAGCTGGAAGGCTATGGTATCATGACCACTCTTTATATGCATGGTAAGCAGAAAAGCATCAAAGAATAGTTTTTTTTATTTTTTTTATCCTAAATGTTGATCTAAGCCTATATTGTTTGTGAAAGTGTGTCAGGAAAAGCTGCATCTTAAGCATGGGTAAAGCTTAGCAACACCAGCAACGAGACAGGTCTTTTCAACAAGGAAAAGTTTATTAATTGAAAGACAAGCCACAAGTAAGTAAACAACACTAAGAAGCTAGCCTGAGCTCAAGTCTGAAATATTCAGAAAAACCAAACTACATGTGTCTTGGATATTTCTATTTTTCCTTGTGAACGACACACTAAAATGTGAATATATGACTTTATAAATATAAAAGTTCCCCAGTTTTGTCATCCTTCATGTAAAATACACAATACAAATCACTCTACACATATTGGTTAGCTCTTACCAATTTTTCAGAGAATATAATTTACTAAGAGAAATTGGAGCAACACAAAAAAGAACAAAAAAAAAACAAATTGTATGTCTATGTGAAGTACAATACGTCGTCCAAAAAGAGCAAGGGCAAAAAAAAAGAATCACAATGTACACTTTAGTGGTTAAAGAAAGGGCGAGTAAATAAATAACCATCCGATTTAGCTCAATATTTACAACTAAGACTGCTTTTCCAAGCAGAGCGGCTTGTGAGTACCACGACGCTTGTGCTTGCATTAGAACGTGCTACAGCAGGCCACGGCGCACTACGTAAACTGTCAAATGGCACTTAAAATATTCCCAAAGCATAAAAGAAATTAAAAACAACCATGACCACGCTACAAAAATAAAGAGGAAAAGGAAAATAGAGAAAGTTTGTGATGACTGGGATAGTGCAGCGGTTATATTGGTAGACCTCCCAAGAGTTCTATGTTTCCCATTTTGAGAGATTAATACAGGTGTCAGTCACCACAGCGGTGAGATGAAGTCATGGATGTGCCTCTAAGTGTGCATATCTGTGGGTAGATGTGTATGCGAGTAAATGGTAAAGGATGTTGGATAGTAGGGACACCTGAACCATGTGTAAGAGTAGACCTTGTTTTGAGCATGCAGCTTAAACTTGACTGTGCTGCTCTTATGGTTATAATAATTGCAGAAGTGGGCAAACACATGGTCTGCTCCTGGAGGTCTTGGTGAATTTGAAGGCACTGAAGTCTTTTTTTTTTTCCCAGTGAAGCTGCCTTGCTAGAACTAGAAGAGCCTTTTCCTGTTCACTCCAGCTCAGTGGTTTTGATATGTTTAAGTCATGTGTTGTTCACAGCCTTTAAGTGATGCACACACCTTACGTCACGTTAGGGTTGGCTCTGTCCAAAAACTGCACGCGCTGAACAATCTAAAACTAATTCTAACATTTAGGGAGTAGAAAAACAGCATTTAGTGTAAAGAAAGGTCCAGTTCAGAGTTCAGCCACTTCCCAAACAGCATACTGTTGTATTTTATCATGTGGACAAAACTGACATTTGTATAGTCCATGCTGAGCATTTTAAACACGTTTAATTGGATTTTAATGTCTTAAAATTAATTCACCACTCATTAGGAGGATAAATTAGAGTAAGAGATTCTATAAAATCAAATGTTTATAATGTTAAGGCTATCAAGAGATGAACAGTGACTAAATATTTTTAGTAATGTGGCTTGAGATTGAATCTTAAATGGCTAAACTGCATAGTTCACTATACAGCAAATGTCTGTTAGCTATTTTGTGTGTCAAGTGAAATTCAAGTACAGCTGCTCCTCAGACATTAGCCATGTCTCCATTAAAACAACAAACAAAACACACTCGAGTGAGTTTAAATGTACAGTAGTTTGTGATTTAGGACATAGTCATCAAATCTAGCAAGGCCAACTTCTTCAGTGCGACATAAAACATGGGTAGGGCATTCGGGGTCTTTAGTCAAATAAATAGTTTGCTAATTTAATTAAAACAGTAGGCTTCTCATTAATATGGCAAAAACTCAACAGGCAAGGAATAAACTTGTGCACTGGCACAATATTTAAAAAAAAAGAAAAAAAAAAAAAAAGCAAAACCTTGACATTCTAGTAGCAGCACAATAATAAAAAAAAAAAAAGCATGCAAGACCAAAAAGCACTTTGATTTAAAACTAACTGATGGCTAAGAGCTCTTCTCACTCCAGGCACAAGAGGATTCAACACAATTCACACGTTCATACAAAGGGCACTATAATAAAAATAGAAATCAAAGGGGGGGGGGTGGCAGATAATTACGTACCTCAGTAGCACAATCTCTGTATTTCCTGGCAGCTGCCTCAGTTTTGGTCAGATTTAGTGGCTAACAGCTCTTTGCCATACAGAAAGTGACTTTTTTACTTTTCATACTCGATCACACAGATTGCACTCAGTTGAAAAGAAACAGTCATGATTCAAGAATCATTCTACACAAGACCATGATTAACACTTGACCTCCCTGTAGAGGATTCAGTGATGAGAGGGAATATTGTGCAGAAGAATCATATCTAAAATGTTACAAAAAAAAAAGGTGTCAGTAGTTAAGACAGTATTGTTTTCCAGTGACTTTTTTTTTCCTATTATGCAACCATCAATAAGTCCAAATACCAAAAGAACAATCATTAAAGCAGTCCATTTATATAGTCTGCAGCATTTACCAGAGTGCCACTACACAGACTAGTTTCCAGTTTTAAATATATTTATATATGTATAAATCCTTCTCTCTCAGATTAACTGGATGACCCCACCCCCACAAATCTCCAAATGTTGTGTATCAAAATGACATACAGTCTGAACTCTTCACAGTCAGTGCACGGATCGACCCATTAAAATAAAGAGCTACAAAAGAAACACCACCTGCTTAGAATCAGCTAAAACAACACAGTTTCATTCTCTCTCTCATATTTATACCAATATATATTTATTTGTATTTATACGATATCAGCAAATAGCAAGTTTTGGTCCCCTGTACAGATATCCAGTGTGGAACAAAGGGAATGACTGATGAAATCGACAAGGTTAAACAGTACGACGCAACGCACATCAAAACTTGTGGGGCGTTCGTCCAACGGCTGGCACCACTGGTGTGAGGTAGGGCGACGGTTACACAAACAACTCAACAGACACACGCAGACGCACAGACACACGCATGCACGCAAATCCCTTACTAAACAATCAACTCATGCTGATCAGGTGTAAGATATCAGTGTTCTAGTTTAAAAAAAAAAAAAAAACGGCCTCCCTCAGTGCGATGCGGTAGCTTCGAAGAAACAGAAAAGCTGTTGCTGGGTTAAGGCACTAGCATGAACCCGAGGTACATTAAATCCCTGACATTAGCTCGTTTTTTTTTTTTTTTTTTTTACGACACAACACAGGAGAGGACATGAAGCTGTAAGGACAACCTGGAACGGCCAAAAATCAACACTTCCTGTTTTGTTTTTTTTGGTCCAATCATACCTCACCAAAACTGCAAAACTCACCAGGTCTGCTCCAGATATGTAGAGGATGTAAAACAAATCCTCTCCTAAGACCAGACCAAGAGACTGATTCGACAAACAGAAGGCAAGGAGAACGGCTCAAGGACGAGGCTGTCCATTTCTGGCCAGCTCGCTTGAGGTTTTAGCAGCACAATACACAGCAAGAATTCCATCTCTGACAGAGCCACAGGGGGTTGAAAAAAACCAAAAAAAAAAAAAAAAAAAAAAAACACAAACAACGTAAACAATGACCAAAAGTACAAATACATTTTGAGATTCGGTGGCGTTTGATTTTCCTGTGGAGCCAGTGGCTTGAATTTGAGTCCTTCGTCATCTGAAAGAAAGAATATTACCCATCCTCATCAGTGTAAGACCTTCAATGTTAAGCACCTGCTCTCCTTCATGGGTTGCTCATAAACAAATAGGGTGATCACATCAATGAAGTTCATAAAATGGCAGTGCAATTCTGAAGCATCTGCTGATATAGTGTTGTGATCGGACTCTGCTGAACATAAGGTGTGTTACATGTGGACAAATAAGGATGAGCTGTAAATGAATATGACTAAAGAATAGGTGTTGTGTGGAGGAATTAAAAAAAAATTTAAAAAAAAAGTTGAGAGAGAGCTGGTGAAAGTGTCACACAGAGGCGTAGGCGTTCCCAGCCCCACCGCAGTGACGGATTGTGGATTGCTGCTGCACCACCAATGTACTCAACATGTCTGGCTGGACCATGCCTACCACAGCGCTGCTTCCGTCCTCCATAGTCCCCACCTGCAGAACCTGAATAACCTCAGCCTCTGCCTTCTCTTGCTTGGTCAGCGGCTCGCCTGCGTCCTGCATTTCCTCATCCAGCTCGCTGTCCATCTCGCTTACTTCATCTGATATATGGAAATGTTTTAATTTAGTATGGTGACTGTTACATTAAGCTTTTATCACTACAGAAAGTTACAAATTGTAGGCCATGATTTAAGCATGCTTACCTTTATCAATGTTGGTAGGTGACATGGTATTCAGGTCATCAAACTACAAAAACAAATAAATAAATAAATCACTACTGAATCTGGATTATGAACTCCACAATGTACATTTGTATTTCCTGTGAATGTGAAGAAAGCCTAAGATTTATATGCTCACAATGAGTGGTCTGACTGATAAGCCAAAACAACCACTCACTTGGTGTTGCTTGCCAACAAATTAAATCTTTTCAAGAGACAGCTCATACAGCAAGACAGCCAACAAAACATGTCTTCCAACAGCTCAGTCAGTAAATGATTTAACTGCCCAATCAGGCATTGTGGCTCGCCTTAAACTGCACATCAGGGATTCTGATACAATATATGCTTATTGGTAGACCTATGCTGATCAAGCACTCCGTAAGTACCATTTGAGGAATAAAAGACCCCATGGTGTCATGTTCAATAGGCTACAGAAACAATGCCATATAAGAATTAGCTTACTGAGAGAAACTCTAAATAGCTGATGTTAAAGAAAATCAACACCTTCTGACCAATCATATTAATGAATGTGCGGAGATATGATTGGAGCTAATGATTAATTAGTTAATCAAGTTGCAAAACCTCAGTCCACATGGAGTTTAATTTGACAACGGTATTATTTCAGATACAGAAAACGCATACGATTCCTCAGATAAGCAAAAAGGCATACCTCTCCCATAACCCCAATAGGTGTCTCTCCGGTCGCCTGGGCGACACGGTGCTCCACCAGGTAGAACATGTACTCGTCATAGAGCAGCCGGATCAGGTGGAAGGAGCCGAAGCTGGCAGCACTGCGTAGGGTCAAGTCCCTGATCACCATCGAGCTGCAAGGTAACACAAGGACATGTTGAAAACTTGTAATAAGATTCTTCATAACTCATAGGCTTAGCCGAAGAATATTACCACATTGTTCAATAAGAACAAGTAACGCATGATTAAAATTGTAATACTCTTTTTGATCAAATGGACATTGTGCAAATTGTTAAAAGAATGAATTACATTAACATTTATTTATTTTCATATCTATAGCCACTATTGGAGAAAAATTGCCTTTACAGATAGGACAGATAGATCTTACCAGTCCTCCCAAAATTATATATAATCCTAAAAGACATTTGCCATTCTTTAGATCAGTCCTAAAATTGTATATATGTTTCCAGAAGGCAAACTACATCTAGTGCAGGAATAAGTGAGAGAAAAGACCATTTTCCTGCATTTTAAATTGTTTGTGAGATATTGGCACCTGAGATATGGTAATAAAACAGTCCTTTATAGCCTTCAGTATAATGCAAGTCCCCTAATGTTATATGTTCAATAAAACTGGCTTGAGGCACCCCCATAAGAGGCCCTGTTAAACGCAATAGTAACAGAAAAATGGTGGCAATAACACAATAGAGGAACAGTAGCGAGGAGCTTGCCTATAAAAGGACCACTTGAGCAGGAACTGGCGGGCCGCTTTCGGAAAACTCGGTCTGTCCTCATATGGTTTAAGGACCTGACTGACCACGTTGTCGAGCCATGCAGCCCACTGCTCCAAGGAGCTCTGCTGCTGCAGTGTAGCCTTGAAGTCCTGCTCGAGTCGCTGCACCATGCCCTCCTCGCACTGGCAGACCCACGATGCCTGTTCCTGCACAAAATTAACACACACATGTATTGGCACCGCTGCCTCTACAGTCTAATACTGATGGAGACAAGAAAAATGGACCACCTGTGCAGAAGAATATGAAGAAACGAGCTACCCTGTAGTTTAAACATTTAAAAAATATATATATCACAATTTTACAAAACTTTACGCACTTTATTTTAGCATTTTGTACTTTAACACTCTCTTGTTACTTGTGTTGCACATATCCTGTCTGTTGTTCATTTATTTTAGTGATGTCCTAATGGAAACTCTGACCTATTTCAGTAAACACTGGGGCAAGAACTGAAGATTTTTTTCTTTCCATTTTGTTAGCCAAGACATTAAACGTTTTTAATGTCTGTATGTTTTTTGGTAAATCTGAATCATAAAAACCACAAGATAATTATCGCCTCGTACACAGCTGAAGCTGTACAATTTTGTGCAGATGTGCAAGACCTACTCTGTACTTCAAACCTTTTAATGTTACTCTGCTTAAACAACTCATTTCCAAAACAAAGAATAAGTTGTTGGGGCGAACCCCATTTTAAATCAATCATCACAGCTTGAATTTCACACTTGGATGCATTTTGCCTCAGTCAGAGGATTGTTCTGCTGTACTCTACATGACGTATTGATTCTTGCATGATGGCTTATTTTGAATGAGTCATTAATAACTAGGGTAGGGGAATAAAATAATCAAATAAATAAAGAAAAATATTAATCAAATTCAGACTTGGGAATTATTATTTATAGCTGGATATAGTTGGAGTTGGAATGTTTAGTGCATTGTAAACACAAGGCAGGTGTGAACTGAGATGCACCTGCACGTTGGCAAAGTCCACACGGTTCAGGTCACTGAGCATCTGGTTGATCTGTGAGGTGTTCTGCAGGACAGCTCGCGCTGCCTGGGCCAGGTGGTTCAGAGACGTGTATCTACGCAGGGTCTGCGCAAAGGCACTAACAGCGGATACCTGGGGCACAGAAAACAATGTTACACATCAGTGTCATGTAATTGGCTGCTGGCCTAATGCAAGCAAAGTGATTAAGGTGTGTGGGGAGAAATATACATCTTTGCAAATGAAGAGGCAAAGACAAACCCACCACCCTGATGATAATTATTTTCTCATACCAGAACACTTGCGTTTAATTCCTTGTTTATCTAAATAAACGCTTCATTAATCACACTTTGTTAGACAAGGCACTTAATATAAACTATACAAATTACTAAACAAAAAGTCTTCAAGCCTGCAGCATTTATACCGATTAGTGCAAGATTAGTTTAATAAAAGCACAAGCAGTTAGCAGTGTTTGCCGACCTTGGTCTGGATCATCTTCTGGGGAATGGCGCTCATGGCGTTGGTCAGCCAGCCCTCAAGGCTTTTGGCAAAGTTTCGGATGGCTTGAGTCAAGGCACCTGGAGAGGAGGAAAATGGTATAACAGCATACTGCAATTCAGGCTAATAATACAGAAACTGGACAATAGAATTTAAAATAACATGGTAATATTGGTGATCTTTTTTCAGCATGGTTAAACTTATGTAGTTACATCTGTATAAATTATTATTTGGATTTAACGCATTTACAGTTAACAACTTAAAACAAACATGTCCATCAATAATGTCATGACAGAAATTAAATTTACATTTAAAGAGGTACCTGGTTGCAAGAATTTTTGACACCCTTTATAATAAGGAAGAGTTCTGCTTACTAGGAATGGGTCTGAGGACATCAGGGATGAGGATCTCCACTAGAGCCTGGTACATCAGGTGATCGCAGGTGTTCATCCACTTCAGCACAGCCTCACTCTGGCACAGCAGCAACAGCCTGGCACGTGGCAGACGCCCCTCAATCTCACTCATCCCGCTGTAAACAAATAACTCACGTTTGCTTTTAAACGATTATTGATTTTTGGGCTACTGGTGCTCGGAGGTAGTAATGAACAGCAAAGCACCTGTTTTCCGTCATGGTGATGCCCTCTATCGAGTTGGAAGGGCAATAGCGCCAAAACGTCTGCCACAGCTTCTCTATTAAGCTAAACTGGAGGTTTACCACCACGTCCAAGATGGCCTGTCACCCAAAAGAATAAAAAAAAAGCAGCATTTAGAAGTTAAATCTAAATTGTGGAAGGAAATAAAATTTTACAGGGACGTGCATGGAAACAGCAATGTCAAGTTAGAATATTTTGATATTAGAAAATGAAAAATACCTCGCAGTGTTCTCTGTATAGTATCTGAAGAGCTTTGATGTCCTCAGCGCTAACACCGTCCACCGCATTCTCTCCAAGATCGAGCTCTACAAACTCGGGGATGGCTCGAGATGCGTCTGCGAGTGGAAGTTATGTTGGTTAAAATCATTCTATGATTAAAACGTCACATTCATAATACGCTCCGTTGCAGCCTCCTTACCCAGGAACTGCTGATGGTGCTGGCTCTGTGCGAGTACTGTCTGCTCGGCAGCGTTGGGATTGTGATGCCCGCTGCTTGAGTAGTTGTCTCCTAAAAAGCCATCTGTCTTCTGCACGGACTTGAACCTGTAAAATTACAGGATGTTAATAAAAAGCTCTATCTGGGACTTCTGCAGTATCATAATTATAGCATTTACGTCATTAAAAAAAATCTATTCAGCACAGCCTCACTCTGGCACAGCAGCAACAGCCTGGAAAGTATATTCCAGGAAAGTATTCACCAATACTAAAAGCACATCAGTAAAAGTCTATAAGGGAGAAGGAATATACCTCTGTTTCTGATGCACAGGCTGCTGCCGCAGTGCCATGTATTGCATGTCCTCCTGCAGCCGGTTCAGAGGCGAGTCTGGCTTCACACGGATCCCATAATAATGATACTTCGAGTTCCCTCTGTATTTCAAAACACAACTACAGTGGTGAGACACTCATTAATGCAGAAAGATCGGTAAGGCTACATGTTTAAAGAGGGAAGAATAAAGGGGGGAAAAAAAAGTACCTGGTTCCGAGGCGGCGTGTGCGCAGACCCATGAAAATGGAGCGGATGAGTTTCCCAAATGAAGCAGCGTTGACCGGATCAAGCTTCTGCTCCTGGCAGTGGCGCAAGTAATGGCTGTAGAGTGTGGAGCGAGGAAGACTCACCCCCTCTGCAGTCTCATAGTTATCCAGAAGCCACTGCAGCTGTAGGACAGCACGATCATGGTGTTTAACTATTTTTGTGACTTCACAAAAGTAAAGGATTCCACATTAGAAAGCGCAAAAAGGGAGGAACATTATTTTGAAACTCTAGTGACACTGATTATATTGAAGTCTCACATTTGCAAGTAGGGCTGGCTGTGCGATTTCTTTTTATGTCGCAACATCCTTAAAAGTTTTGGAAAGGTAATTGTATAATCATGCATGAAATCTATAAATCAAATTTTACGTTTATTAAATTCTTTTAGTAGTGTCCTATATTCATATAATCGCCCAAAACTACTTGCAAGACTTTGAGCTTTAGATATGATACATATTCATATACAGAAAGCTGCCTAAGCCCCACCACCTAAAGAGGTATAAAACAGACAGAGCGCAAAAAATGAGGGTGGACAGTGAGAAAAAGAACAAGGGATCATCGTTATGTTTTTATGACTTACGTGGCTGTTGAGCAGTGAACTTCTCTGACTGGACAAACCCTCAGACTTTTGGAGCGTCTCAATCGCCATTTCAATCTGATAGACCAAAGAGCAAAAGGAAAAAAAAAAAAAAAGAAAAAAAAAACGGAGGGTGGAAATAAAACAAAGAAGGGGGAAGGGGAATAAAACAAAAGCTGTAGCGACAGAGATCCATACTGAAAACCACCAAGATCTGCAGTAATCAGTACAGATTTGCAGAAAATAAAAACTGCATCAAGCTTCCCGACCACCAAATGAGACACGGAGCAAGACAGCACAGCAGATTCACGTAAATAAAACTGTTCACGTATACTCGATTCAAAGGAATAATTCACCCAAAAATGTGAATAGTACCACGAGGAATAGTTTAATTCATGTAGACATGTTTGGGAGAAATGCTCCTTTGAAACAGAGGTTTGAACCATGCAACATTTCTGCAAAGCAGCACACACTGGTCTTTTAGAGAAACACTACCACACCTTACCACCAGAGGTCAAAACAGATCTAGTCATCATCATTGAGCTCACAGCTTGAGGAAAAAATGTTCAAAAAAATTCCTGTCTCTTTAGAAATTAGGTTAACACTCATGTTCTGTTTAGTACTAGTGTTTATGACTATACACTTCCGTATAAAATAACCAAAATATTAAAAATCAATTACTTATTATTAATTAGCCACATTTCAAGAAAAATCTTGTGCTCGTGACAAGAAACAGGAAAGGTCCCTCTTTAAAATATTTATAAATATTTATAATAATATTTTATATCTGCTTAAGCGAGCACAACAGTGTCAACTATTTATTTTAACTCAAACAAAACATGAGGGTTAAGTGTTCATCAACTTTCACTGTGAGAAAAAGCATGTAACAAGGATTTGATGACTGCGTGTTGTTGTACCGTAGCGGGAGAGGCCCTGGTGGTCTGCGCCGCAGTGTGAGGAGCGGAGCCGTCCATGGCATTGGACCCGATCAGGTAAGCCCCTGAGCTGCTGATGATCTGACCCCCCGTGAGGCCCATAGCCAGGCCGCCATTAGTGCTGCCGTTGTTGGTCAAGCTGTGAGTCGTTACCACCGTGCTCACTTGTGGTGCGGCACCTTGTGTGTCAAAGTAGCTTCCGCTGCTGTTCTGACTGTACAGCTGCGGCTCGGAGTACGAGTATGTGCGTCTAAAGGAATACACACACGCGCACAATTATATAAGCAGTCATGATCATCCTTCTGTGAGGATTTACATATTGTACATCACTTTCAAGTCCAGCCATGACTAGGTCATGAAATCCCCTGAACACTGCATACATAAATCATACACATTTTATGGAAATGTAATCCAGTTTCTTTTTCTTCCCTAACCAACAGTTGTCTAAGTGGGCGTTTGCTTTTCTTCTTAAAGCCTAGAAATTTTTTCCTGCTTTTCACTTTTGGGAGTAAGCAGAATTTTAAAAGTAGCACAGATACAGAAAACTGTACGTAATGCAGCAGAAACATAATAGAAAAATGTCAAAAAAATTCACTATGTGACTGCCACACATAGTTTTGTGATTCTTAATGTGAAAAGCACAAGTCAAAACAGTCACGATGCCTGCTCTCTGCAACAGCACTGCTGTGCCAAGTAACATTTTAGAGCACACATGAGGTTCCCTTGTAGCTTTGCACAACTACAGCAGAACATTTCTACCAGCTGACAAATTTTAATTGGTATCCCTTTTCTACCAGTTTACCACCCACTACTGGTTTGGACACTGTTTTCACCTAATATGATGATAAAGATGATGCAATGATGATTTTAAAAAACATGTGAAAGCGACAAAAAATAAAAATAAAACCTAAAACTTCATAGAAGCTTTGTTAATTATTCACCGCTTTGAATGTGCTTCAGCATGAGGACATTTCGTTCTTTGTCATGGCTCTGTATTAAATATATCAAGTAGACCTTCTGGTTTTTAATTTTGTTTAAAAAAAAAAAAATCTGAGTACAGTACAAATATTTCATTATGAACCGTGTCACTGTTATTATCTCACATTATGCTTTTACTTTCCTTTTCTATCACCTTTCTGTTTATTGGCAGGTTCGAGGCTAATATCAAAGGCGCATAATTGACAGGTTTCCAATGACTTTAATACGTGAAATAAAACTAATGAGACGTGTGCTACATCATATACACTATAAAAATGAAGAAAGAAAAAAAATTTAAGCGCTCAGATGTCATTTACTGAATTAGTATCATTGTCTGGTCCGTGTCCTTCACTCCGTGCGCACGAGCTTAGTGAAGTGCTCTCCAGCTCTAGAGCGCAGCACAGCAAGAAGATGCCTTCTGTAAGACCTTTTGCCAATAACTTGCAGTCATTGTCAGGTGACTGCACACAATTTACACCCCTGCTGAGGCTCAAGTGCCGTCAGCGCCAACATGTTTTTGTGACAAGATGGTTTCTCGGCTTCCTCATCCCTTCAGCTCAAAAAGCCAGGCCAGACACTCAGGACAAAAGCAGGGTGAAATGTCTCTTTTGTTGTCGGGCAACCGAACAAACTGTTAAGCTGGGGCCCCCGAGTGGTGGCTCGACGGTTTCGGTTTTGGTAACGACCCTATTTGGTGTCGTGTTCTTTGACAGAAACAGATGCTTGCCCATCCTTACTTCTGCCAGGTTTAATACCGGACACAAGTCATGATGTGATCATCACAGGCGCATTGGTGAAGGAAACGCAGAAAAAATATCCAAGTATGTGGTGAACCGATGAGTCAGGTTTGTAAAAGGTAAGATTAAAAACACTGCTTTGTGTGAAAACGCATAATGAGAGAAAACAGATGTGACTACAGAGATCCCATATCTGTCTTCAGGCATTAAATGTTATTTTTAACTAAATTTCCATCTCTGTCCTAGTCATATCACATTAAACACAAATTTAAACCTAATAAAGAAATTTATTTTGTTAACGAGGCAAACACGATCAGCTACATGGTCATATTCTCATTTGTTTTCCTTAGCATATATTATCAGCACTATTTACCTAGCTCCCTATACGTTACCATTAAGTTACTCAAAACATTTTTGCATCTTTGTTCAACCCAGAACTGTATCAATCATACATATGAGGAGTTTTCACTCCTTAAACGTTTATTTTTTAGATGTACAGTTTTTGCCACGCCTCGGCACTCACATGGTCCCGTTGGTGTAGACGCCGCTGTTCTCCTCCACATACTGAACTTGGGATGGGTACACATGCTGCACCTGTTGAACAGTCTGCGCCTGCCCGAATCACAGAGCGTACATTAAATCATAGAAATATTTAAAGAAAAATAATAATAAAACTCATCACTGTGGTAAGAGCAGCCGACCTGTTGCTGGACGGGCACCTGAGTGGGCACCTGCTGGGTGGTTACAGCAGGCTGCTGCACAGGCACGCTGGTCTGGAGGGGCACTGTGGACGAGGAGTCAGCGCCAGCCTCTGGGGTTTGCATGGCGCCTACATGGGAGGGGAGGGTTAAAAAAATTAAATAAAAAAAAAAATGCTTTCAATTACATTTAAATATTAAATATGTTTCAACATGACTTAATGTTAAAACAAAAACATTCAAACAGCGTTGTTCAAAGATAGTGCAGCTCTTATGTTACTGCACGGGAGGATAAGTCTGTGCTCTTTTTTCCCCCCAAACACCTTGTATAGACTGCATTCACGTCTGCCCGAGCCTCCGATTCATGATCTATCTGATGGTGCAGGATGTAAACAGGGTCCTTTACAATCATTATTAGGTTTCACGAGGTTGGGTCAGCACCTCAAACCCTGTTTGTATACCATATTGTAGAAACCTACAGGTTAAGTGTCTTAAATGATTATGGAAACCCATCCAGCGCTTGGTAAATGATACACGTTTGCAAATAAAGAGAGGTAGTTGTATTTTACCCGTCAGGCTAACTGCAGGGTCCAGATTTACTAATAAGTGCCATAATAAACCATAAAACTATATCTGCTAGAAGGAAGTCTAAATACGTACAGTGTTTTAAAGCCTTTCATTAACAACCATAGATAAACAACCAGCTTATTTAAAAAGCAGGAAAAGGGAATTATATGATTTCAACAAGAAGGTAAATGATTGAATAAATGCATCCGAATGCGTCTAGAGTTTGAGCTCATTCCTCTCCATCCATGTGAAATCTAGCACCCCATCATCAGAGATCCTGACTCAGGCACGACCCTGAGCATCTCGTTTACTCTTGCAAGGATTGCATTTACATAATTTAATACTCATCTTTAAACACGCTACCACTTTGCACAATAAACCACGCACCGGACAAGACTCCAATTCATAAGAAACACCCAATAAAACCTGCGTACAAACCCCCACACCCGTTCCATTAACGAGCTGATCAGTAAAAACAACTGCAAGTTAGTAGCCGAAATCAAATTAAGCGTATGTAATGATAAAGATTACCTACGCTGCCTACATCTCCATTCTATCTCTGGTTAAAGCAGAACCTAAATGTGCGACCACACACACACACACAACGGTGAAAATGTTTATCAAAAGGAAGAAGGAGCGGAAAACGCAGGATGGCTGAGAAGGAGAAAGCGCTTATCAGCTTGCGTCCATCTGCTCAAGTACTGAAGAATCGCTGCATCTGTGACGTTACTGAGACACCTGGCCCAGCTGTGTGACATGAGTGCGGCATTAACTGCGTCTCGCTCATTACGCGGCGAGAACAGCCTCAAAACTCAAGCCGTGAAATATTTCATCATGTTTCGGTTTTGACGAGAACGGACGCGTGGAAGGCTGCTGCGAGGAATTAGAACGTGGATAAAATAGCTGTGAACAAACCAGGCTGTTTTACACATTCTGAACATGGCCTGTCGCAGTGTCCACAGTAATAAAGGCGGTTAATAATTAAACGTTTCCGCACTTCGGGCCTCACGCACCAGCCTGCGCCTTTCTAAACCTTCGCTCCAAGTGGCTGCGGGCTAACCGAAATTACACGTCTACAGAATCCAAGATTATCACAAAGCCCCGTGATTCATCAATCAGCCCACTGCGCACAGGGTGTATGAAAAATCTGGCTCATGATTCACCTCGATGAAGCGCTCATGCGAGAGCGACAGTCTCTCTCAGACGCTCGCCACACCAATACAAATACAACAAGAGTTCGAAGAGAGAGAGGAAATGAACAGGAGGGATGTGTGTGCTGCATGGATATTACCTTGTATGACTTGCCTGCAGCAGGTTTTTGTTCGAGTCTATATTTAAAAGACACAACATTTACTTTGTCATACATTATCAAAGAACCAATACACCCAAACCTGACGCTGCAATCACAACTGGTCAGTGCTTCGGCTTTGTGAATCGTGGTGTGCGTGTACCATAAGAACTCAGCCTCGTCCTGAGTTCATGCAAAATAAAGTTCAGGATGATACTGGAAAGACTTAATACATACGAGGTCTCTCATGGCTAATTATCCCCCTCGGCTTAACGACAGCCTGAAAGACTTTCCCTAGAGGCTGAGCTCATGGCAACACGTCTCTCTGCACCTCCTCCTCGCCTCCTGTTTATCATTTACCTGGAGGATGCAGGTGCTGTTGTGCTCAGACGCATGTTTATGCCTTAGGAAATCATTTTATACTCTGTCTTTTGGAGTATGCATAAAACTGAACTCTAGTCTCCTATAAATAAAATAAACAACAAACCGTTTCAACACTGTTAAAAATTATGCAAGCAAGCAATGTCCTGCAGAATTCTCACGCACAATAAACTAGAGCCTCTAAACAAAGGCCACCTGCTCCTTGGCTTGCCCTGATAAGGAGCGATGGAAAACTTGCCACAAACAGGCACCTGCCTGGCTTCTTCAGCATGCTCCGTGAACCCCTCCAATCCCCGAGGCCCTCTGCACCTTCCATGCATTCATGTGCTCTCCTGTGGCCCACTTAAGTCCCAAACTCACCCTGTCTCAAAAGCCAAGTGCTAACAAAGAGCCAAGAGGAGGGCAGTGCTCGCTCTTACTCTCCCTCCCTTCCTCCCTCTCTCTCACACAGCTCCGTCATGTGCAACCCCCTTCCTAGACCAATTTTTACCGCTGCTGGAAAGGTTGTCCTGACGTCATTAGGCTCTTACTCCAGCACAAGAGCCCCTGTTAAACACAACCGCCTTTAAACTGACTCAAGTACACCATTATTTTTTTTTCTTACACCTTGTTACAAGTGATCAGATGAATCCAAGCTAATAATTTTTTTAATAATGACTGGTCATGCAAAAACAAGTAAACACATGATAAATATGAATTATTAACCCTCTCTGTGGCTTTTAAAGTGATTGGAAATACGAACAGGATAGAAAGAACAGGTGGTACGGCCCTATTTGTTTGCTCTCCGTCTGCCTTTGAGCGAGTAGTAATGAGATCTGATAACTAGCCCCTTTTCTGACATTCTGTCCTCTGGAAATATGATGCGCTGAAAAACCTGAATCATGCAAAAAAATAAATAACTAAATAAATAATAATAATAAAACTCCCACCTTTATGTGATAATTAATAACCTTAAAACCTGCTTTAGGTAATTAATCCAAAAGAAAGCTATTCTTTACTTTATGTACAAGATTCTGTCCTGCACTCTATCACTAGTCCCCAAATCTGACGACTTAACCAACAGTTTAGTGCCACCCCACAGGGATTAACACAGTTACTGAGAATCAAGCATCACACTTGAAATCATGGGTCTGAACCATTCGTTTGCAAGTCCTCCCCTTCCACATAGGCCTAGCGAGCACATGCTAGGGTCTGTGCAATCTGCTCGTGATGCACAGCTGTTTCTCCATCTAATGAAGAAAACAGGGGGACCGAAGAGCTGGCGACAAGGCTCGCAAAGAAATCTGATGCAACACTGAGAAACCATTCAAAAAATATAAGGAAAAAAAAAAATTACACAATAAAAGGCGAACGGAAATGCTTGCAATACGGGATCAGGAGCCGTCAAGCCAAGAACCCGGGAAAGTTTGATCCTGGTGTCAGAGATGTTGCGATAAACGAGTGCTCAACAGGCACATGACGATGTTTTTATGCTTGTTTAATAATTTTTGCACAAAATAGTTAACGCTGATTAATCGGACACAGAGGATGAGGACCATTTCTGCACACTGTGGAATTATTTTAAATTGCATTAGATAGGATTAGTCTTTTATAATAAGACATGTGACATTTGACTGTTCTCAAAGCTCCGCCCCCAGGATCCAAACAGAGGTGTGTAAAATGATTGACAGGATGCACATCCAAAACACACATTTTGGAGCAAAGTTTTTTTTGTTGATGTTTAGGAGTTCAACAGGCTAAAAGGAGTTAATGTGTTAGTTTTGGATATACTTGAAGTTTATTTGTACAAATTATAATAACAATAAAATAAATGATCATACCTTTAAATAATCCAGATGTTCACTCCGGTATTAACTGTCACTGATGAGCACTAATCAAAACCGTAAGATTTATGCAAAAAACACTTCAAAAGCATTTTTTTCCACCCACTGCCAGGAAAATAAATGATGTGACGCTCCCCCTAAAAAAAACGATGCTACTTAATGATCCAGCTGTTGTGCAGATGTACAACAGCATTCACGCAATAATACAAGAAAGACAGAAATTCGAATTTATTTCCCTAGGCTATGAAAATATCCATTTGTGAGGTGGAACAAAAACAGAAGTGAACTTCCAGCTTTCAGCTAAGAGGAACCTGGTGGTGATTAGGTCACGAAGTGCTGAAAGAACACGAGCTTATTTCTCAAGCACCAAAAAACAAAAGACCAAATGGTGAACTCTGGAGAGCTAGGCTAGCCTATGCTAAGCTAACAGCAGCTACAGGACAGCGCTCTAACAATAGACACCGAGCAAACCCCTGAGCCACGGCTCTCTCAAACCTCGCATTGCTCTGACTCCGACTCTTATTTCCTATTAATATCATTTCATATCAATTCGTGTGTGTGTGAGTGTATGCATTTCGAGCGAACGTTTAGCAAACCCGTCCCTTATACATTACCCTTATTAAGACACCTGCTGGAGAGAATATCAGCTAATAAGAAGAAGCCTTGCTCTTTATTACAACCACAAACGCAGCCATATTTAGAGAAATTGGGTTTAAGGTCGCGTGCAGCTTCGCAAGAGCCTTGAACGTTGCGTCGGTTAAACTTCAGCTAGCTTAGCGATTAGCTTCCCGGAGCCGAGCGCCTCAGAAACACCTGCTCCTTCTGCGCCTCGAGGAGGCGAAATGATGCTGGGGAGCTTCGTGAAACTTCCACAGGATCAACAATACACGCCGCCGAACACGTCAGGAAACGTTTCCAGCAGAATAGTTCGTCATAATATATATGAAGAAAAACACGATAATAAAAGCTATTTATTATTTTCCTTTACCCCTTTCTCACTCCTCAAAAAAGCGCTCGCGCGAGACGCACACGGGACGGACGTATCCGCGCGCGGCTAAGCTAGCTAGCGTTAGCCGCGGCGAAATCATTCCCACTCCGCGTCGCTAACCAACCTAGCATCTTAGCGCATCCGAAAAGAGATCATTTTACAATACCGATGTTGCCTTCGTTTGTCTAAGCAAAGCGTCGGTGCTTATTATGATTAATAATAAATAATAATACAAGTCGTGAAAAGGGAAGAAAACACACATACACAGAAAGAGGGAAAATATATATATATATATTCACCTGAACGGTGTGTGTGTGTGTGTGGAGATGAGGATGGCAGAGGAGGTAAAAAGGATGGAGCGCGAGGTGCTGGTTGTTGTTGTTGGTGGGTTACAGTCGCCACGACTACGGTGACTATGGCGCCGGATCACAGGGCAACGGTTGCTATAAAGCGCATCGCGCGTTTTGGCACAACCTAACCTTAGAGTCGAGCGGTGGTACGTCACAAACGGGGCGGGGACTACGTCAGAGTAAAGCAACAAAAACGTGAATGAAAGTGAGAATAATTTTCGAATAAATGATTGACAAATCTGCTCGGTTGAAGCCGATGTTATTATTTAAAAAATAATAATAAAAAAATAAATTTTAAGGAGTTGTAAATATTATCATCATTATTATTTTTACATTATTCTAATTTGTTTAGTAATTTTAGCCCAAATTATTAAATATTCTAATAGAAATGTAAAACTTTTTATTCGTCCTAGCTGCAGCACATTAAACAAATATTCAAGATCATTTGATTCATTTTTGGGAAACGGTTAATTAAAAGATTCGGGGCGGGACTTCGCTTTCGACGTCATCTCCATAATCAAGTTTGGTAGAGGAAACAGAGAAAGGAACGGACGCTAAAATAATGTCGTGAATGTGGTTTAGTACTGTACTGTAGTGTGTATTTATATATTTAAAGAAATTGTCAGAGTAAAAAAAAAAGAAAAATAGCCTAGCCACCTGTAATGATGCACTACACAGGAAACGTCAATCAACAATCAGATATTGTACTCAACTCCTTTCTCTAATCATATGAGGGACAGATATTAGAGATGGGAATCACTAGTCACCTCCCAATACAACATCATCTTGATACCAAGGAGCCAATTAAAATTATAATTCTATAGTATCAAGATTTTATATATATCCCATTTAAATTTTAACACCCCGCCCCCGAATTTGTTACAATATGAAACCCCTAAAATTTAATGTGTAATTAAATGTAACCCACACCCTTTCTCACTTAAAAGCCAAGCATAGCATTTAAACAATACACAATAACTTTAAATACAATAATTTAACATTTAACTGAGCAGCACATATCTCTGTACTCCACCATAATTATTATTTCTAAACAAGCTTAGCAAATAATTCACTCCTACCTCTCTGGATGAAAATGTGTAAGAAGTAGTTCAGAGTGTGCCACCTGTAGGATTACAAACTAATATAGAAATTAATGTTTTATCTACTCAAATGAATCCAAAGTCATAAAACTCAACTTGATAGTGAGCACATGGGCGCATGCGGCTTCTAATGTGGGCACACAAGGCTTCTACCGCACTCGATTTATGACTAATAAGTGTTTTGTAAGCGTGTGTAATGAGTAGGTTCGAGAATAATTTGCTGCCAGATTTTGGTGAAAAAGGGCAACTTGGAGGCTTTTTTGGTAACGTGATGTAGTCATCTGGGGCCTATCCCAGGAGACTTTGGGCACGACGCAGGGTACACTTGGACAGCGTGCCATTGCAGGGCACACACAAACACACACTACAGGCAATTTGGGAATGCCAATTAGCCTAATCTGCATGTCTTTGGACTGTGGGAGGAAACCTACCAAGCACAGGGGGAACATGCAAACTCCATGCACACAGACCTGAGGTGGGAATCAAACCCTCAACCCTGGAGGTGCAAGGCCACAATCCCAAACCTCTACGTCTGTTTTCATAATAATAATAATAATAATAATAATAATAATAATAATAATCAGAGTATTAGTATTATCATGGTTACTGTATGGTTGCATTGATCAGATACTGAGTGCTGAGCTATGCTTTCTGAAACGCACATGACACAGTGACTGAAACAAACCTTATTATGCAAATGAACACAGGACATAATTTGTCATGATGTCTGCCGCTATCATGACTCTGGTGTTTTGCATAATTTGGCAACAGATGCTCGGAAAAAAATGGGATTATCATATATATTGAAGAACAAAAGTAAAACTGTCATGTGTCTAGGTTCAGTTTATAATCGTGGAGAAAGTCACACACAAACACACAGATGACAAAAATGTGCACAGATTTTAATTTGTGACACTGGAGCAGGTTGATTAATTGCCTATATAGTGCTTTATACATAGGTTACTAGAATGTCATTGCACAAGCTACAAATATTAAACAAAAGTAAAATAAGCATGGGGAATTCTGGACTTTCTCAGAATTAAAATGACAAAAAATATTTTCTTTGCTTTTGAACACAGGTTTGCTGAGGCGCAGTCTGATTTATTGTGGACTAGAAGGCAATGGCCAGTCGTGATGGATTTGTGTTTCTATGCATGAATAAAGACAGCAATATCAAACAGTCCTGTGAAGAAGGACCTACTGTACAATCATCATCATCATCATCATCATCATCATCAAGATTTCTATATAACACATCAACTATTGATTGAATTTGTTGCAAGGGGCTCTTGTTGACAGGAATCCCCAAAAAGTATCTACTTCACCTGCAATTTTCTGTATATAAGTACTAACAGATTTATTTCCCCTCCAAAATCCCAACATCAGGGTCTAATCAGTTCTAACCTCACAACAATTTAGTATGATTTGAAATAACCTCTGGTCACTTGCACAGAATAACACGAAGACTATTTGACTCATAATAAGGTGTGCAAGCGCATGATGTGAAAATTACCCAACTGAATTACGCTTCAGCAAAACAAGACCTCACAAGACACTGCCGTGCATCCGCGTTCTTGATGATTACACCATTAAATGCTTTTTTTTTTCTTTTTCCAGATGCAACCGATATCCCACACTGTGAGCCAAGATAATGGAGGTTTTGACTCAAATGCTACTGGTTATGCAAAACATTGCAATTAGAGCTTTTAAATGCAATTTCATTTTGTCACTGTTGACATTTGCATTTAAGGTTTTCACAGTGTAATTTAGTTGAACCACATGCCCTTAACCTCTTTTTCTAGTGTTGAGGGGGGGAAAAAACACAGTACTTGTATGATTGCAGTTTTAAAGAAAGAGAATAGTTATATTTAAAGCCTTCATTATGCACTTGATTAGTACTTAATGTGATGGATTTGCTCTAAGGTGATTTTGCAGTTTATAGACATATTCAGACCGGTATCTACAAGGGATGTTAAAGTCAACATTGGACCTTTTATATGAAATTTCTTGTGAATGGAGGCATAAAACTGATTGACATTTACAGAGGACTTCAAGCGCAGTATAGTGATGAGATCCTAAGTCGAAGTAAAAAACATTTGAATGGTGCAAACACTTTAAAGAAGGCTGTACATCCATGAATGAGGATCCCGGGTGATGTGGTTCAAAATGTGGCTCAAGAACATTCAACAAGTCAAACTCCTGATCCATGAATATCAATCAATCAAAAGCACCACTTTCACATCACAAGAATTCGGCTGGGAGCTGTTGCCACATGCCACATCCGTAGAGCCTTGACCTCACTCCAAGCCATTTTCACATGTTTGGACAGGAAAGGAGTTCCTGGGAGGCCAGTGTTTTGGACTTGAACCAGGCAGTCCGATCATGGCTCCAGCATACTGAAAAAATGTTCTACCTTGATGGTATCTGAGCACTAATGAAACCCTGGGATGAGTGTATTAATGTAGCACGGGATTATATAGAGAAATAAGGGGAGTTTTTGCTCACACAACTGTATTCTGTTATTCTGCACATTCAAAAGTCCTGGTTTGACTTGAACGCTCCTCATAAATTAATCTTATGTTGAAATTTTCTTATGTTCAAATCAAGTCTGCTGCTGTGGTATTCCTGATAGAACGTTTCCATTTACTGAGAGCACCACATGGCAGTTCAGGTAGCTGTTGATGCTAAAAGTTCAAGGCTAAACTGTAGTGTAATGTTGTGACTAAGACACCTCATCTCATTACATTACAATATAAGCTAAGAGAAATTATAATATTCCAAAATGTTTTGTGTAGTTTTCATGCTCGCTAAAATTTATGTTAACTGTATTAAAGACTTAAACCCTTATATGCTAACTAGCTATGCTGCAAGTCTTAGTGAATAGCTAGCTTTAGCTTGGTGCTCATGCTTTTCAGTGTTCATACAAAAAGTGCATATTTTTGTTTGCCTTCCTGTTTTAAAAATCACAAACACATTTTCACAGAGAATTTTGATATATATATATATATATAAAAACATTACAATATATAAAACCTTAGCAGTGTGGAAAAACAATCCAGAACAAAAGCCTGTATATTACTTCATTCAGTTATGAGAATTCAGACACATTGACATCATCTTTTTTGTTCAGTTTTGATCCCATGACTTACAAGCTAGAAAAAGGTCAGAATAAATCAGTATAGATTTATGTATGATTAAAGCTGTCTCTTTTTCACCCCTCCGTGTAGACGCATGAGAGCTGACTTGGGTGTCGGTCCATGTCATGCGGACATATGTGAAGGTAGTTATCGTCTGATGCCGAATTATCTTGTTGGCATAAAGAATCCTCAGCTCTGCCATGTGGATCAAACTCTGGAGTCACAAACATACGGGTCATTTAGATGAAAACACTCACACTCATACTGTATATACACTGATCAGCCATAACATTTAAACCACCTGCCTAATGTTGTGTAAGTCCTCTTGTGCCAATAAAACACTCTGACCCCTTGGGGCATGGACTCCACCAAGTCCTCTGAAGGTCTGCTGTGTTCCTGAGGTGAGATGGGCCTTATTAGATCTAATTTGGTTTTCCTTGCACATCCCACAGATGTTAATCGGAGAGGGAGAGAACTCATACGCTGAGACAGAGACGCTGCTTTTTTCCGAGCTTCGCCAGACTGACCAATTTTCCAGCTTAATGTTCTAACTTTTTCGTCCTCTTACAAAGAGAGAACATATAACAGATAAGTATTTTACTGGATACAGCAAGCGGACCCATAAGCGGAAGACATGCGGCAGGCCCCGGGCAAGGATCCCTCCCCCTCTACCGCAACCCAACTTTGCGATCTTGACCTGAAACTGCTTCGCTCCTCTTCGCGAGACGGTACACAACGCACTGATCATTGGAGGCACCATTGTTCGGGAAAGTACGTGCTACCACGGCTAAAAGTAAGGTGTTCTTGATGTCACTGCACAGGTGCCCACAGCCCTGAGGGAGAACATTGGAGCTGTGGTCCTTCATGCTGGCACGAACGACAACAGGCTGAGGCAGACGGAGATCCTAAAGAAGGACTTCAGGAGCCTGGTTGAGAAGGTCCGTAGCACATCACCCACGA
>JAQQZT010000009.1:5906295-5926257 GCA_030068275.1 Clarias platycephalus | reverse complement strand
ATTTGTATCATGTGCTTTTTCTGGATTTTAGGTTGATATTCTGTCTCAATCCTTTACCATAAACCTATGATAAAAATTATAGACTCCTCATTTCTTTTTAAGTGGGCAAACTTAGAAAATCTGTAGGGGATCAAATACTTATTTCCCCCACTGTACACCAATCTGCTTAACTCAACAAACTTTTCCTGATGGTTTGAGTTAGCGAATTTCGGCTTCCCTTTGTTAGATGGCTATAGCTTCAATAAAAGTGGAGTCTTAAGACTAATGAAGCACAGGACAGTTTGGGCTTACTAGCCCATTCTCTTTTGGTATGCACTTTGCATGGCATGAGTACCGCTGGTGAAGCAACAATCGCGGGCTGAGCGTAACCATGAGCATTTGGCCCTGGTAATACCGCTGTGGTTCCCTCTCATTGCTTTTGAATTGAAGCACTGAAGGAATAGATCTCTATGGACCGGCTGTCTAACAGTGTCTCTGGCAATGCTAAATTGTAAACTTCATAACAACAACAACAACAAAAAAAAAACGCTTTGCCATAGTATAATCATTCGACTCACAAAAGCCTGTCTGGAGTCTTTCACAGGGCAGAAAAATGGCACCTTATTTTGATCAGATTATTCCAAATATGAGTTTGCTGCCATAAATCCATGACAACTAATGACCAAGGACTTTGTTGCAGATCAGAGAGAAAGAGAAAGATCGTTGGGGCATTTCAATCTGTCATAGCAACCTGCTTTGCCAAGGTGAACGCAAGAAGAATGCAAACTAAATAACAATTCTGTCCATGGTAGGTTTGTTCATTGAGAGCGAACCAAAACATAGTATTGGGGAGGGGTGGGATAAAAAAACATACCACACCGATGAGAAAGACAAGGATTATACAAACCAATTCATCACCCATTGCAAAGGGCCACAGACACAAGTGTATAGAAGTAATGCCAGCTTAATGTGGTGGCTAAAATTTCTCTCTTTCTGTCTGCTCTAATCTGGTGAGTGAAAAAAGAAATGTACCTGATGCGATTTAGCGTGAGCAGACTCTTTCTTTTACATTTTTCTTTTTTTTATTATTTTTTTTCCTTTCTCCGAGGCAACGTGCGGTTTTTAAGCCCAGCTGGAACCTTTAGGAGAAACACAACCTCTACGGTTCAGAGTACTTGTTTTAAAACCCTCATTATTGTTCATTTGCTATAATGGCCACTGTGAATGGAAATGTTCTGCTGCTCCTGTTGGAGACAAGTGAGCGAACAAATTAATGAATTTTTGGGTAGAATTCAAAGCCTACACATTGCTTTGTTAGATAAATTTGTGACCTCATTAGAGTGTTAATTGTAAGCGACAGCCTTGATTCGTACCAAATTTCCTTTTCCCTCACAGTTTCCTCTTATCAGAAATCTTTGTAATTAATAGACAGACTTCGTCCCTGTGCTATCAGTGAATTGATAAGAATTATCACGGTTAACTATAACTATGCTATAACTATGGTATGCCATCAAGGGCAGGACTGAAGTGCAAATAAATTGGACACGCAAGTGGGTGTATTAAAAACTTGGGCTGCGTTCCATTCCGAAGTGCACTTCACAGGGTGCTCCCTACTCCCTGCTCCGTTTGCATGGAATGTCGGTGAAGGGAACTTCCCCCGACAAAACTCCACCATTCGGAACACCCTGCGAAGTCACCAGCGCAGACGTCACTTCCTCCGTGCGTTACCATGGTGACATAAACGAAAACCTGTCACTGCTGCTGTGAAAATTTCACACTACGGACATTAAATATTGAATATTAACTGAAACAAAAACTGAAACCGTTATAAAACATATACTATTGAAATGTATATAACTTGTAAATAAATTATTGATTAATTATAATAATAATTGATTAAAGATGTACGAAGATTTATTTTTTTTGTACTGATTACTAGCCTATATAATACTAAGGGTTTTCTGATTAAATGAAAATGTAAATTGTGTCCTTTTAATATGACGTCATCCTCGATAATAATGATAATAAATATATAAATCCTTTTTCGAGCTCCATTTTTTTCACGCTCCTGCATTTGGGTTAGAGAAATAGACAAAGGTACACTCACGTGACACTTTAATAAGTACACCAGAATATATACTCATACTCATTTATGTAGGCATTAATTGAATGGATCAGTTCACATTCCTATTAAAGTGACAGGTATATGTAGACATTGGAAGCTCTCCCTATTAAGAAAAACTTATCACCATATCAACAATTATACCTTTTTGTTGAATAATGACATGTGTAAAGTCTGTCACTCAAGTCCCGGGGAGGATGTGCTAAAGGAATGTATTAGTATTTAAATAAACACAATTCGAATCCCAGCTTTCACTCCCTAATATCAGAGCTGCTGCTATAGAAAATTAATCAACACGAAAATGAATCCAACAGATATGCCGTTTCAACCAATATCCAAGCAATGACAAAATGACTATTACAGAGAAAAGCTTCACATTTCCTTTAGAATGATGACGTACCTGCTGGTCGTTGGAGGTAGTGCAGACAATGGGACATGGGTGGAATGCTGAATCTGATTAGGAGTCATTTGGCTGACCTGGTCTATGGAGAACACACCTAGCGGACAGACACCACACACTCTAAGTACTTACAGCACAATGAAAATGTCACATTGCGAGCAGAACTGTCGTACCTGTGTACATGTCAGCAGGATGAGACGGAGAACGGCTTTCAATCAGCTCCAAAGGGGACAGGCTGGGCTGCAGTGGCTGGATAGTTAAACACTCAGAAAGTCCGTCCTGGTAGATCTCAGTGCTGGCTCTCAGCTGTTATATGGAAATTAAATCATCTAATTATATTCTATATATATATGTATACTACTGTACTTAATGGGTTTGAAATCTAAATTCTGGATATCATTGGTTACAGGTTATACAGTATTACATCCTACATTTCCAACAGGAGATTATTTAAAGATAAAATGTTAATAATGACAGCCTAAGGGCTTATTTTTTTCTTACATAATGTATGACAAAATAGCTGAGCTGTAGGATTCAAGAATCTGATCTACTCCGAATAACATGATTCTGAATTAGACGATGAATTGATAGCAGTGTTGCTGTATTAAGTCAGGAAAAGCCTGAGAGCATAGAGGCTTTATGGATTTAAACCAGTTTGGACATGGATCCATATGAACAGTGTTACAGCAAATGAGATGATTCAATTTTTATATTTTTTGAGAAAAAGGTAGCGATAAAAAGTACAAATGCGAAAAATATTATATAACTATTGTTTTGGTTATAGAAGTGTGAAAGTGTTAACAAGTCTTATATAAAGAGGATTTTTAAAAAAATCAACTTTGTGAAACAAAATCAACTTGTGGGAGATACAAGAGTTGTTCAAGTCAAAGTGTTTTGAGATTTCTTGTGAATGAACGTATAAAACTGATTTACATTGACAGAAGAAGTCAAGCAGCCGCAGTATAACATTTGAATGGTGCAAAAGTTTTAAAGAAGGTTGTACATCCATGAACGATAATCCCGGGCCGTGGTGGATCTGAGCCCACTGCAGTCATTACTGTGAACATTCCGCATGCGAGTGGAACGGCTGATCCTTAAAAATTTTTTTACAGATAACTTGTCGCCAACTTGCAGAAGAGGCTCATCTGTCTGTGGGAACCGTACACACGATCTTTCATCATTGCGGCAGTTATTGCCACAGCTCCCGTAGAGTCCTGACCTCACATTAAGGCATTTCCACATGTTTGGGCCATTAACGGAGTTCCTGGGAGGCCAGTGTTTTAGACAGGAAGCAGTTAGCCCGATCATGTCTCTGGCATACTGATAAAACTTTCTACCTCAATGGTATCCAAGCACTAGTGAAACCCTGGGATAAGTGCATTAGTGTAGCAGCGGATTATATAGAGAAAAGTATCGAGTTTTTACTGTCAAAACTGTCTTCTGTTATTCTGCACAATCAAAAGTCTTGGTTTGACTTGAAGCCCCTATTGGATATAGTGTACCTTTAAACATTATTTAAAACATGTAAATAGACTGTAAGTGATTTTTGAAGTAAAGATTTAAATATATATATATATATATATATATATATATATATATACCTTTCTAGGTACAAAAGCTGGCGGTACTACCGCAGAAGAAAACGTAGTTTAACATGTACAGTTTTTTTTTTATTGTGTCTAAAATGTCAATGGGAGATATTTCAACAATCAACAATAATTGAGATTCACCCAGCTTGCTCTTCCTTTACATCAAGGATCTTCAGTATCCAGACCGAGCTGGTACAGCTGTACATTTTCATTCTACTTGCAGCCACATCTTTTTCACTTATTTACTTAACTGACCTTGATATTCAAAAGTGTATTACTCCAGGCAGATTCCTGTTTGGTTGGAATGAAAATCCATATCAGCTCTTTGCAGATAATAGTGAGAACAGTTGATTTATAGCCTTAAACAGTAAATAGAAGGATCGAGGATATATTAGCGCACAAATATGTAACGTAGCAAGTGCTTTGGAGAATAGATAGTGCTCGCGTGAAGCCTGATGCTTTTCTTTGGACAAAGCGAGCACTATTTTGACCCTGAGGAACAACTGCCTACGCTGGACTTTAATACTTAATAGGATCGATTTTAAGACTTAAACGATAAACCGCATGAATTCCGAAGCTCTATTTTAGATTTTCATACAGTAGTTTGACATGTGCATAGGTTACAACAAACCTCTATAAACAGTTTGGCATTTGGCACGGCATCCGTGCTGGAATTAACACAGGCTATTTCAAGCGCATCGCTGACATTATCCGCAGAAAACATATGCTACAGAAGAAAGAAAGAAAAAAAATTAAATAAATCGCTCTTGTTTTTTCGCTTCCAGTCCAAAAGCAGCATACCCTAAGTAGCCGTATCTATGGTGATAGCATTTGTTTTTCCTTTCTGTGATAATGAGCACAGCTCCTACACGAGTTCGAAATCTGCCCTTGCAAATGGTTGTTATGGATCATAAGCATTTGATGGCGCATTAAAAGAAACGCATGCAGAAAGAACGAAAAAGCAGATTATCATATGGCAACGGCCAACGTGTTTTATTACAGATCTACTTAGTGTTGAAGAATTCTGTCCAGATTGACAGGACTGATTAGCACGTGCAGCACCGGTGCGATATTCCCCCAGATCATTTGCTCACCTTCTTCCTGGCCTGCTGCTCCTTGGTGGAGTGTGATTTGACGTGCTTTCGCAAAGAGCTGGGATCGGTGTAGCGTTTTTGGCAGCCTTGAACCTGACACGCGTAAGGTTTCTGGAACACACAGACAGGAGTTGCTGGAATTCACAAGTGACCCTGCACCACCTGAAAAGTTAGAGTAGTCAAGTCTGTATTTCGAGTGCAGACTCACCGTGTCGACATGCGTGCGCTGGTGCTTGGCGCGGTCACTGGAGTTGCTGAAAGCTTTTTGACAGCCGTGGTGCTGACACACATACGGTTTCTCTCCTGTGTGGCTCCGTAGGTGGATTTTGAGGTTCTCAAGGCGGGAGAACGCCTTCTGACAGCCTTCAAACTGGCCATAAAAACAAGAGGAGAACATAGATATCATTCGAAAAGCAACTGGATAGTTTTTCTCCAGAACAGGTACTTGACCTGAGAACCAACCACCACTGTTGTCTCCACATGCTTCAACCAGGAGGGGTCAGTATTTTACTGTTCAAATCAATTAACAGTCTTTCTGCAACTCTCTTTACTGACTTCATTACCCCCTTCCCACAGATCTGCTGATTTGCTGTATAAAACCCCCCACTATTTATCATTAATGCAAGTGACTCATTAGCGATTTTCCCTTTCCTTATAAATAGCCTACAGTATTAACCGGTATTCGCTTTATTTTGCAGTGAGCTCACCCTTAAGGTATGCAAAGCCTCTGCTCTTTGTCCTCTTCATGGTCAAGTCTGGAATGTCTATTAATTTGGCTGAGAGTGCATAAAAGCTTTTGAGAATGGATGACCATGTTTAGATTTGCATTGGAAACAGAACTTACTGTTACCATCACTGCTATTAAATATACGCACTGGCACATTTAGGATGCCTGAGATTCTTCTCTCAGTCATTCGTTACACGGTCGTCGCCGGCTTGGACTTTGATCTCTTGTCAAATATTCCTGTTTTCATAAGACAAGAATGAGAGCTAAATATAAACAAGTACTCTGGAATGCGAGACTACGCTGCAGCACGAGCGGCTGTGATGAGTGTGGTGAAATGAGAAAATTCAAACGATGGCATTAAATCCTTAATCCCCTTGGTGCGGACACAAATAACCTTGTCCTGATAGATACAATTTAGTTGATGTAATTGGGTTAGAAACCACAGTTTGACGTTTGGAGTCAATTTGAAAGGCTTTAAACCATGATTAGATTGGAAACCGTCAATCCCATTTGGCGAAGCTGATTTCTATACAGCCGTCTAAGAGGCCGTGTAGACATCCTGATATATCCACAGCAAAGATTTCTGCAAATCCTCATTAATTTTGTGATTTAATATATTGATAGTGACAACGGACCTTCGACGCTGCATTGGCCTTAGTCTTGAGTCGCAAAAATGAAAACATAATCAATCACGACTACAGTTGGGTTTTGGGAAACTACAAGTTGACTAACCAGCATCAATGCTTCTTGATGTCAAGTCTACAATTCTCTGGAGTGACGAACACCATCATTCAAAAGGATTTTCCCATAATTCCCATAGTTTTTGGTGATGGTAATATCGAATGTCCCTTGTTGGAGATTCTGAAGACCGCTTCATACTGTATCAGCACCCCAACAAGTAAGCTCTCGCGATCTACAGTACCCAGCGACCCAGGTGCCGGAGTCTACAGGAGGGTGCCACCTCTATCAGGATGGAAATGATCCATTAATTAGAAAAAAGTTTGCACTGATTTGAACTGAAACTAAGGGAACAAATGAAAACAACACAACAGAGCCACTCTTGACATCCACCTGTACCTTTTTGTGAGATTTTTCTGTAACCTCTGCCAAAAGTAGACCAATAGCTTTGGCCACCTTTCATCCCAACAGCTTTGTATAATGGCTTAATTACTTTAGTACTTAACAATTAACCCTGAATTGTATTAGAACTCAAAAGAATGATCCATTTATCCTGTTGTCCATAATTGTTTTTTTTTTTTCCCTTAAGAAAAGAAATGCTATTGTGCAACATATATTATATTATGCAGAATTACAGTAGCACTTGTGCTGTTGACATTAAATGATAACTGAGCAGCGTGTGTGCATTGAAGGTGAAGTGGGTACTACGACAACTTGGCATTTTTTATTACATTTTATTTTTTTAGCTCAGCCATTCCATTGTGGCTCAGCCTCTTGTTACACTGTTTGTTTGAGAAGCCGAGTGTCTTGGACCAGGATTAAACACTTGGTCATCGAAGGAGCCAGGGGAAGGAAAGGCCAAGCTATTTCACAGTCATTTTTCAAAGCACCACTAAAAAAAAAAAAAAAAAAAAAAGAGTACTTAAGCTCTACTTGTAAATAATAACTGCAAACCGTTTAATGTCCAAAACTGAATAAATAAGATGTTAAGAAAACAAAACGTTTAAAGAACTTATATTATTAAAAAAAAGGTCTCTTAAACCTCTTTCTTCTTTTTTTCTTTCGAAGATCCCTCAAATGACATTAGGAATAGAACAGAATGTAACAGCACTGACATTTTTTAATCACCGTTTCCTACCACATCTTGCCGAAGTGGAACACAATGTGGAAGAAAAACGACTTAAATCAGTCAGCATTCAGCTCACCGCCATGGCCAAGAACAGATGCGACAACAAACATGTGTACTCAGAGTAGGCTTTCAGGGTTATTTAATAAAGCTCGGGACCGTGCTGGCTCCTCTGAGAGAATGAAGGCCTGAAAAGACAGCAGCGTGTCTCCTCAAAGCTGCAGTCGGTCAAGACACGGTGGCAGTCGGCCACAAGCTGCCACACAATGCCAGTGCATCCCCATGCCAGTGCCATCTCTCTGCCAGCAGCGGGTCTGGCCACATCTCTCCCTCTCCTCCTTTTTCTACTGTCACAACAACATTTTTTCTTTTGATGTTTCTATATTTTCAATTGTCATGAATAATAATAATAAGTTTGAGTTTCTATAGTAACAGCTAATTCACATCATCTTTCATAGATTTCTTTTCCTACTGTTGTTTAATTATTTTATTTATTGATGTTGGCACAAGAATTTCCTTCGGGATTAATAAAGTTTTATCTTATTCTATCTTAATTCTCAAGAACTAAGACAAACATAATCTAAGAATAAAAATAAATATATATATATATATATTTTTTTTTTTTTTTTTTTTTTTTTTTTAATTATTATTATAAAAATTTAACAAAGAAAGCCATCATGGTGAAGTTGCATGTTCGTGTTTGAATTCTGACTATTACAATTAATCACATTGTCCAGATGTTAATAGTGGAGTCTTATATTTCACAATAAGGACGTGTCTCGTTTACAGTACATTTGGTGTAAAGAAGAACACGGACATGAGCATCCCGTATCACCACAGAGACAAAAAGGACAACGTCGCCTGTTGATGCCATTCACCGTCCTGCCGTACGACTGTTTAAAGCGGCCAAAACTTTCAATAGGTCACATGATCATCAGTGTATGCAGGACTTCAAACAGGGCTTGAGTTTTAAGTGTCTAAAGCTGGAACATTGCAACAAATATTTTATGGTTAGCAATCTTGAGAAAAGCAGGACCGCTTTCTATCTCGTTAATGGTGAAGAAACAGAACTAACCACAGTTCCTGAGAGTGATGAAAGACAGATAAAAATCCACAAGGCACTCAGTATAAGAGTTCCAGGAAGAGACAAACAACTTAAAAGCAATCCTTAAAGATCTTTGCTTTCTGCTATTTCTGGTGGACAGAACAGAGTTTCTCCCTGCTACTATGGTAACTCTGAACACGAATACCTGCTCTTCGGGTGCAAAACTCCAGCTGTCAGTTCTTAACTGCAGTCTATTGTCAGCTGCACTATAATTTCATAAAGGCTACACGGAACAAATATAATAACTAATATGATATTTCTGCTGTGAACAGAATGTATAATTTTACAACTTAAATACTACCTTCCCCCCAAAAAAAAGAAGTTTCTTGTAGAAGTAATGGAAAGTGCAAAAAAAACAAATTCATTACATCTATTCAGGAGAGAACGGAGCGTGAACAACACCTAATACACAGAAATACACGGAAACTGCATCCGTAGGAAAACGGTTAAAAAAACATAGCGGCTGACAGCAAGTTGAAACATGCTTTGCCTGCCTCCCTACAATTGTGTAGTGTAATATAATCTGTTTGACCATGATCCTAAAGCTCATATATCTGTAAATCTGTCTGGCCTTGCGTGTAGCCTTTGTCTGTCACTCAACCTTCAGAGAACTGGCTTTACTATTCAGCACAACACCAATGTTTTGGAAGGAAATTATTTTTACTAAAAGTTGCACTTTTCCCATAATACTGAAAAAAATACTACTGGGTTTGTTGTGTTTGGTTATGAAGTTACTGTATATAAGGAAATATACTGGTACACTGCCTGGTAAGAAAAATAAAAAAATCTATTTTTGAAGGGCCAAATTATCAGCTTGTAGTTTCATATGCACAAGGTGACGAGAACTAACAGGACTGGAGCTAAACATCTGTGTGGCCATAAGAAAACCACTTGTTAGTAAGACTAATTGGACAAAAGCCACCAATTTACTAGGGAGCATAAAAACACCGATTTAATAGGGAGCATAAAGACTGGACTTTTGGTCATGCGGTCTAATGAGTCCAGACTGACCCCAATCTAGAGTGGTGGGCGCGCATTGGTAAGAAGGGAAGTGCATGAAGCGATGCAGCCATCATGCATAGTGCCCACTGTACAAGCCTCTGGAGGCAGTGTTATGATCTTGGGTTGCTTCAGTTGGTCAGGTGTAGGCTCAGCAATGGTTAAAGTTAGCTGATGGCCTGAATGCACTGAATGACCAACTTATCACATCAGGATATCAGTTAATCCTATTAGGTGAGCTATTTCAGGGCTCCAGAAATGGTGAAAGAGTGGTTCTGGAAGCACGAGGAATCAATTTCACAAATAATCTGGCCATCACATGTGCTATAGTCAATGCTAAATTTGGGCAAATTCGATAATAGAGTGTCTGATGTTTTCTGGCCGGGCAGTGCAAGTTTGTCCAGGCGTCTTCTACAGTATTACGCACGCATCTGAAGTCATTTAAAATCTAGTTACTGCGAATTGCATCTCCGACTTATTGTCTTCACTGAGCCCATTAGAAGGAAAATGAAAGCAGATCAATGAGCGTAATGCTACCGGCTGACTGAAGCTTCGTTCGTGCTGTACAATTCCCATGGACGAAAAAAAAAAAACCCGAACTCTTATCGTGAACAAATTTGTTGCTCTAAGGCCGGTCTTAAAACATACTCAGTGTAGGTCAGTTTAGTGCCTTTCATCCGTGACAGACAGCAACGAAATTCTGGCAAGATCACAAATTTCTGATTAGGGCAGTCAAAAGTATGGACACACCTTCTAACTCAATGGTCTTTCCTGATTTTGTTTGCTTTCTGCAATGCTGAAGGTATACAAAATATGCAATAATCTCCTTTGAACAGTTGATATTGAGATGTGTCTGCTGTTCATGCTCTGTAGATTCTTCATAACGGCTCTAATCTGAGGCTCTGTTTGGTGATTTCTGAGACTGGTGACTCTAAATGAACTTCTCCTCTGCAGCATAATGAGAGCATGAGTTTCATTATGGTGCTTGATGGATTTTTCAAATGCACTTGACAATACTGTTTTTGCAAGAACTGCTCCAGAACAGTTGACCTTCATGTCTTAAAATAACAACTGACTGTTGTTGTTACTTAATTACCTAATTACCTAATGCCACATATAAATACTTAATTACCCAATGCCATATGTGTTCGTTTATAATTTTGAAATCTCCAGTATTGTTCTTGATTGTAGGAAATAAATCACTAAACAAAACACAGTGAACTAGAAGGTGTGTCCAAACCTTTGACTGGTACTGTATAGGATGATGCAAAACTCATGGGACAGCTACAAACAGAGTTGGAAAATAAGGAAAATTCAACTGGACAGAAAAAAACATTATTATTACATTAAGACCACTTTGAAAATGTTTTGGTTTGCGCAATTCAATTTTCAGCAGGAGCCTGTACGGTGCTGATTGATGACGTAAAACTGAACACAGCAATTTTCTTTATCGCAAGTCTATCATTAGCAGCTTGCATAACATTGACAAACCATGATCATATCACCATGTGCAATGAAAACATCTGGCTCCACAGCAAAAGAAAGCTCACAGTAGTTATAGTCATGCCCTCTTAATTTGTAGTCACCTGAATGCAATAGCTTTATCATGGAGACATTAAAAGGCACCATACAGGGGAAACCAAGTCTGCTAAATGATAGTTGCAGATGTTGTTTGGGTTGTTTTCTGAAGCTAATTATACAGTATACAGTGGGGAAAATAATTATTTGATCCCCTGCAGATTTTGTAGTTTGATTTAAGTTTGCCCACTTGCAAAGAAATGAATAGTCTATATATATTTTTATCATAGATTTATTGTAAAGGATAGAGACAGAATATCAACCAAAAAATCCAGGAGAAAACGCATAATATAAATGTTATACATTGATTTGCATTTCAATGAGAAAATAGATATTTGATCCCCAAGCAAACATGACTTACAGTAGTATTTGGTGGAAAAACCCTTGCTGGCAAACACAGATGTAAGATGTTTCTTGTAGCTGGTTACCAGGTTTTGACAAATCTCAGGATGGACTATTCTTTACAGATCTTTTCTAAATGCTTAATGCTTGTCGCTAAGCAAACTTGAAGTTTCAGCTTCCTCCACAAATTTTCCATAGGATTAAGGTCTGGAGACTGACCAGGACACTCCAGGACCTCAATGCTCTTCATGACCCACTCCAAGGATTTGGTTCATTGTCTTGCTGGTAGACCCATCCACAACCCGTCTTCAGGAAGATTTTTCAATACATGGCTCATGTCCATTGGCCTCTTAATGTGGCAAAGTTGGTCTGTGCCTTTAGTAGAGAAACAGCCCCAAAAGAAACGTGTTCTTAGAGACATAGTCAGCATTTTTTCCCCTCTAAACACGTCGAGTTGATGACAAAGAGCTCAATTTCAGTTTCATCTGACCACAGCACAAACCTTCCATATTTGTTGGCAAACTTCAGACGAGCTCGTGCACTGAAGGATTTCAATTTGTGGTGGTGTATTGTGTTACCAATGGTTTGTTTGGTGATTGTAATCCCAACTGCCTTAAGAGCATTCACAAGCTCCTTCCACGTAGTTCTTACAACATGATGTAAAATCTTGCATGGAGCTCCAGACCGAGAGAGGTTGATGTTTTTTTTTTGTTTTTTTTTCCCATTTGCGAATAATCACTCCAACAGTTGTCTTCTCCTCACCAAGGTTCTTGGTAGCCCATTCCAGCCTTGTGTAGGTCTACACTCTTGTCCATGATGTCCTTTGAAAGCTCTTCGGTCTTGCCTATGGTGCTGAGGGTTGAATAGGAGATAGAAATTCTGTATAACATGTTGTTTTTAGGAGCACCTTTTTAAATTGATCTGTGTACCACATGTGCATTTAATCAGTCTGTGGGAGCCAGAATTATTGTTGGTTGGTAGGGGATCAAATAGTGATTTTCCTCACTGAAATGCAACTCAATTTATAACATTATATAATGTGGTTTTTTTCTTGATTTTTTTTCTTGTCCTTTACAATAAACCTATGATAAAATAATAGACATTTCTTTGTCTATTAGACAAAATTATAGCAGAAAATTATAGACATTAATTTCTTTGTAAGTGGGCAACTTTCAAAATCTACAGAGGATCGAATAATTATTCTCGTGTTGGCAACAAAACCACCAGAGTAAACACTGAAAATACAGATGGTATTCGTTGTAAATCTCCCAAAATGGCACTGGAAATAAAAGCTTTCCTGTTCTGTGTTCTCGGAAATACATTGGTATTCATTGCTTTCAAACATATTTAATACATAACTCAACTTTATCTAAATGCCCATTAGGTTGCCAACCAATTTTATTTCTTGGTACAGTATGTGGAATGTTTTTCTTGCACACTGACCACAACGCCATTTGAAACGCTTTTAAGGCCAACTGACATGACTGTTGTTAGTAATATCATATTTAACCTGTTGCCTTATTACTTACTGTTTTTCTTACATAAATGTACTCATGTTGCAGTAGGTTGCTAAAAGTTTTCAAGGTTGGCAGATATGAAATCTTACTGAGATTTCCCGAAAGAACTGGCTGTGACCATGTATTTTTTTACCTCTTCGGTCTATAATTACGTGCCCGACAAAACCATTCAACTGTTCCAGGCTCCATGGCAACAGGAACAGTTTTAAGTAATGAGTAAGTGTTTGGAGTGAAAGGTCGACCATAGGTATGTGCACCATTAATGATTGCCAAGATCAGACGAAAAAAGGAACGGCTGTAGATTGCCACTTTCCTAACCTGACCCTGCGGACAGTCACAGCAGGGACTCAGCTACAGGGTCAATTTTTTTTTATCTCCAGTGTCTTGGCAAGGCTTTTACTAAAAGTGTGCAAGTAAGTACGGTCATAGACGTAACCTCACACTAGCACTGTACCTAACAGTCCATCTCAGGCTGTGTCACGCCCTTTGGAAGCCCCTTGACTGCTGACGGCTTATCCAGCTGAGAGAAGTTGCTAGCAGGAAGCAGACCATTTTTCTGCCAGCACTTAAGTGGAGGCCCTTTGTGCTTTTTTTTTTTTGATAATGACATAATTGCCCAAAACTCCCTTGTCAGTTATCAGAGGCTCTTAATAAGCTGACGGCCAGAATTACATGAGGAAAATACCTTCACACTAGAAGCATCATCCTTTCTGAGCCCAGCAATGACAACACTTCAAAGTGTACAATGGACTTTAAACTGCCATCTTAAATGATGTAGAGTGGCAGACTTTCATTTAAAATAAAAGCCCCTTGAGATGCTTTGGCAGCCTTGTTAAAATAGACCTCTAAAAAACCCTTTAAGTGAGATTTCTAAACGCCTTTCCAAGAGACATGATTCAGAGACATTAAAAGTAAATTTGCACATGATATCTTTAGGATCTGTGGCTGGGTGTATGCTAATGTGAATAATAGGAAAAGGAGAATTAAACAAGTATTCCGCTAATACTCTATTAACACTGCATACCGTACATCTGTTAGGTTTCTCCCCCGAATGTACCCGCATGTGGATTAGGAGTTTGTAACGAGCATTGAAAGGCTTGTGTCTGCGTGGACACCCTGCCCAGAAGCAGATGAAGTCCTCTCCTTTGCGCTGATCAATATGTAGTTTCTCGATGTGCTTGACCAGCTCCTCTTGGTGACCGTATGTGGCACTACAATCCAGCCAACGGCAACAGTGTCCCCCATTAAAATCATCAAGTTCTCCTTCTTCTTCCTCTAACATTGGGCATAAAGTCAGAGGCAGAACACCAGGTTTGTCTATAGAAGGCATAGATGGGTTCTGAGCACATTCAGGATTCTGAGCACATCCCAGCTGGCCACCTGGTAGCTGGTGTACATGGTGGGAGTGATAGGGTGGTGGAGGTCCCCTGGGTGGGCTTGTGGACCTAACAATGGCTGAAATTTCAAACTGAAGGTGTGTACTGCTTTCAACACTGTAATGAGGAACATTATTTCCTGCTGCAGCGTTGTTTATCGGGATTTCCTGTCTTGGTAAAAGCTGGTGCTCCACTACTAGGTTAGTTCCTCCTATTTGGCCATCACTGGCACCATGTTCTTCTAATCTCTGCATGCAGAGACTCACTTTTTCAGAATGGTGATTTCTTGTTAAGGTCTGACCAAGAGTGGAATTGGCTTTAGGAACTGGATAAACAAAGCTTGGATTGGGGATGCAGCTCCCACGAACTCCCAAAAGATGCCCACATACGTCAGACTGCAGTGGTGATGGAGCTGGCTGTGATAATGGAGAACTTTGGGAACCGATTATGTATGCCACCAAAGAGGTTGGTGATGTTCGAATAATGGAGTTTAAGTCAATGCCAAGTCCATCTGACAAAGGAGAGATGGATAGGGCTCTTTTTTTGGAACGGCTGGATTGGCGGGGGCTGTTGATGTCGTCCTTAAACAGGTAAGCAGGAAGTGAAGTTGGATTGGAGCCACTGGTGGCTCCCGACATGGCAGTACCTGGTGGGAGGCTCATAAGTTCTGGACCTTCAGCTGTCTGGCTAAAGCTGCTCTGCTGACCTAGGGGTGGCAGCACACGGTAGCCATAAGGCCAGTCCAACTTGCTGCTTCTTATTGACTGGCTCTCTGCGATGCTGAGGGTGGTGGAAGCCAAGGACTCTCTGGACAACACAGACCTGTACCAGCATATTAACACAAGTTTAATCGCTGTTCCTCAGTTATATCGATGAGTGATCTTCCGTTCATAACCTGAATATGGTTTAACAAATAAAATATGAATTTTTGCTAGTCCTTTTGACATCCCTTTACTATTTAAACTAGTTTACCTGGCATCTGTGAAGGGCACAAAAAGGCCCAGAGAAGGAGCAGGGCAGTGCGGAGAACAGGTTTGGATAGTGGATGCTGGACTCACACTCTGTACAACCATAGCACTGCTTGTCACTTGCAGGTTTGATCTGCCATACTCGCTCAACAGGTTCCTACTGGTCCCCAATGAGTGGGAACCTGAAATCAACAGAGGAGTTGTATTTATTGCACACAATATTAATTTTGGTCATACTTATTTTTTGTCTTCCCAGAAATTAATGATTAAAAAAGCAGACGAATAAAGAAACAACCTGGTGGTTCTATTGAAGTTAATAATAAACCTAATGCACCTAGAATAAAATGCGACCATCAGCTTTTAATAAACATCTTCATTCCAAAGTAATGGATAAGGCATTTAACCCCCCCCCCCCCCCCACACACACACACCCTTTAAAGAAGGTAATCACCTATAGGAAGTCTAAAATCACATTTTGTTCATTTCCTTTTTATATAAATGGCAAAAAATTCTACATGGCAAAATGTCTTTTTGAGTTTAAAAAGAAAACAAATACACATGAGATTCCCAGACTTGTAGAACCTGCAAACACTTTCTGATCTGTTAATCAATAACCAATTTTCCTTCTCTTTTGCCTGAGAAAGAAACAGAGAAGGCATTCTGCTTGGTTAGCTTTGACACGTAGTATTTTGAGGAGAAGAAGCTGTGCTAAGATTAAGGTGAAGTCAAATATAAACTCAAGTATGTAACTTAAAAGCTGGTTTTGGGAATTCAAGATCCGAAATTAGATGGAAAAGGTCTAAACCACAGTTAACCTATTAATGCAGAAATATCAATGTTTTTTTTTTTTGCATCTTTTCATTCCAAACCTTATATACTGGTAGATGTTGTACTGCCAGCCACCATGCTTGCCAATGGCCAGACATATAATTATTTACTGTATTATGGAACATATTTAATGGCAAAGTTATGCTGTTAAAAAAAATTATAAGGATGTTCAACTGTCCTGTATTTCTCAGGGACCATCAAGGCTTATGTTCCAGATCACTGGGCTGAGAAATGTGGAAAAAGCGAGAAATCAGTGGAGGCTGAAAAATTGCATATTTTCTTTTAAACTACACACTGCTGAACTATGAATCGTATGAATTATGAACATCAGTTACACTTTCAATATGACCACACTTGTAGAAATATCTTTGATCATTGATGGAAAAACTTGTCTCCATCACAAACTTGTCATGTGTATGTGTAAAAGGAATATTCATGGCAGTACTTCTGTTTCAGTATATTACCTTTGATGCCAATCTGTGTGCCATTTAATCTTGCTGTAATGGAATTGCCAGGTGGCACAGGAAGTGAAGACCCTTGCTCCCATGATGATCGTGGCATGGTGAAGGTGCCATGATGCTTTCCATTGGTCAGCACTTGCCTGCGCAGGCTAAGAGCAGGTAGAAGCATCGTACTTCCTGGTTCCACATCTGCCGTGACCATTTCACTTCCGGGACCTGTGGCTCGCTGGTGAGAGGAGGAGTGGGAGATACCAGCATGCACTCGGATATGAGGGACCTGCTGTCCAGTTATGGCACCCAGGGACTTTGGCATGCTCGTGGGAGAGACCAGCAGGTTGCAGCATTTCTCATTCATTTTTCTCGAATCTGCTTCAAGCAAAGGGCCAGAGGTGACCTGCTGTAAAGACATGTTAGCATGGTTAGAATGTCAGTGATTGTAGCACATGTACGTTATGCCAGTGCGATTTTAAGATGCAGCAGGTAGCATTTCAGCTTCACACCTTCAGGGTTCCCAAACTCGAGCTACTGTCTGTGCAGAGTTCTGTATTGTTTCTCCATACCCACTTGGGCTTAATCTGGATTCTCCAGATTCTCCTTTCAAAACATCACGGAAGTTGGACTGTCTACACTTTGGTTTTCTGGGATTGGATCCGGATCAAACATGACCCTCACCAGAATGAATGAATGAATGAATGAATGAACAGATTTGGTGTTTGGTGTGTACATGCCTGCTAGCAATATTTACATAAGGAAAAGTCATCATGAATCATGATTTCATGCATTCATTCGTTTATTTTCAGGAACTAGTTTATTCTGGGCGGCACGGTGGTGTAGTGGTTAGCACTGTCGCCTTGCACCTCCAGGGTCCGGGTTCGATTTCCGTCCAGGCTTGATTTCTGTCTCTGTGTGCATGGAGTTTGCATGTTCTCTCCGTGCTTGGTTGGTTTCCTCCGGGTACTCCGGTTTCCTCCCACAGTCCAAAGATATGCAGGTTAGGCTAATTGGCGTTCCCAAATTCACATTCCCAATACACATTACATAAACTGTAATGTGTGAGTGTATGTGTGTGTGCTCTGCGATGGATTGGCATCCTGTCCAGGGTGTACCCTGCCTCGTGCTCTAAGCCTCCTGGTATAGGCTTCAGGTCCCCGTGGCCCTGAATGGAAGATAAAGTGGTATAGAAGATGAGTGAATGGTTTAATCTGATCAGGTGGATCTGGAGCGAGTCACAGGAAAGATTCCATGGACGCCAGGGAGAAAGACACACTGATAGGACACAGAGATATCACAGGGCATGATGCACACATTCATTCATTCATCTTCTATGCTGCTTATCCTGTGGCCGTTGGGCCCGGAGCCTATCCCAGGAGAATCAGCTGTTGAGAGTAAAGGTCCTTGCTCAAGGGCCTGACAGTGGCAACTTTGTGTTGGTGATGCTGGGGTTTGAACATGAAACCTTCCATCAGTAGGCCAATGCCTACCAATTAATCTAATCTGGGATCAGGGGTAGCTCAGTGGTTAAGGCATTGGATTACGGTTTGGAAGGTCCCAGGTTCAAATCCCAACGACCACCAAGTTGTCCCTGTTGAGCCCTTGAGCAAGGCCCTTAACCCTCAACTCCTCAGATGTATAATGAGATAAGGGCATCTAAAGACATGCAGATTACATTTAGGCATGTGGGAGGAACACGGAGGAAACTCATCAATCACGAGGAAAACAAACAAACTCCATGCACGCAGCACAGGAATCGAACCTAGACCCTGGAAGATGATGCGCACAATCATTGAAGAAACCAGACAAGCCCTAGGAAACATGTGGGAGGGCATGTGAAACCTCACATGGATAGTAACCCAAGATCAGGACTGAAGCTGTGAAGCAACATCACCACCCGCTGTGCCTCATTACTTTCATGGAGTTTCAGGAATTCTGTGCTTGATTTCTTCATTTAAACTGAACTTAAGAAACTAGAAATTGCATGTCCGAACAGTCCAAACCTGTACACTAGCAGGGTAGGTGAAAAAAGTGCATAATGAGTAGCTGGTATTCCGGGTATAAGTTAACCTTAATGTTCAAGAGATGGTAAAATATGCAAGATAATACAAATACATGCATGTATCACAGTTTAGTGGTTAAAAACAGTCAAACAAACATAAAAAAAAGAGTCTCACCTGTGAAAGTCTTCAGGAAGTCTGTTGGTGAACTGACAGCGCGTGAGAGCACATCACGAGTCAGGTACATTTCACTGCTCTGCTCTGTAGTTATGATGCGGCCGGTTACTGGCGTCCTGGCGCGTCTTTGGAGACGAGCACAACTTAGGGAGAGAAAAAGTTCTGGCGTTGTTTTATGACTAACTCTGATGAGGTTGTGCGTAATGAAACATTAAGCCGCGCGCGCTCGTGTATGTGTGTGTGTTCGGGAGCGCGCGCCGTTGCCAGGGGCGGGTAAAGAGTTGAGTGTTTGATCTCCGGACGCTCCGGACACTTTACACACGTTTAGTTTCACTGCTTCTCACAACTTTCAATAATTAACAATGGCATTCACGTGTGTGTGTGTGTGTGTGTGTGTTTTAAAATAATAATAATACTTATTATTATTATTATTTCATTAACCCACAAAACTTTATTTTCATTACATGCTTGACATTTAATTAGTCTGCAAAGTAAATTCTACTCTATAATTGTAAACTGAGAGAGCACCTCCTGTGTTCAGCTTCTCATTTTGTAGGTCGGCATTTTCTTTACTTATTCACATCTCAGTTGTTGAGTTTTATTCTGTCTGTTTGTTAAAATATTTTTTTGTTATCTATCTATCTATCTATCTATCTATCTATCATTACAGTCAGGTTCATGTTGGATCTTATGCCAAAGTATTCACCAGCCCTGCATTTATTTACTTATTTATTTTATTATTATTATTATTATGATTATTCATTCATTCATCTTCTATACCGCTTTATCCTCTATTCAGGGTCGCGGGAGCCTATCCCAGGAGGCTTTGGGCACAAGGCAGGGTACACCCTGGACAGGGTGCCAATCCATCGCAGGGCACACACACACACACACTCACCCACCCA
>JAQQZT010000009.1:5882560-5905805 GCA_030068275.1 Clarias platycephalus | reverse complement strand
GAGACGGGAATCGAGCCTGGCCGGGGATCGAACCCGGACCCTGGAGGTGCAAGGCGACAGTGCTAACCACTACACCATCGTGCCGCCTATTATGATTATTATTATAATAATTATTATTATGATTATTATTATTTCATTCATTTATTTGTATTTTTTGTTTGTTGCAAGAAACCGGTGAACCCAAAGGAAAGTGTGCCACTGTCCACACTGTTTATTTCCCCAAAGTTCCAAATTCATGACATTTCAGTTTATAACCTGACATTAAAAGAATTGTTTGCATGGAGTTTGTTCGCTCCGTACTTGGCAGGATTCCTCCAGGTACTCCGGTTTCCTCCCACAGTCCAAAGACATGCAGCTTAGGCTAACTGGTGTTTCCAAAATGTATGAGTGAGTGTGTGTGTGTGTGTGTGCCCTGCAATGGACTGGCACCTTGTCTGGTGTCCCAAGTCCCTTGAAATAATATCCAGTTATACAGTAGGCCTATATTATACAGTATATAAATTTTTTCTAATTTAAAAAATGAATTTTATTATATTATGTCTTAATTTATTATTTTCTGAATGATCTATTATAACATAAGTATATACCAAAGCCATAACATTAAAACAGCCTGTCTAATATTGTGTAGATCGACCTTGTGCTGCCAAAACACCTCTGACTCCTCAATGCCTGGACTCCAGAAGCCCTCTGAAAGGTGTGATGTATTATCTGGCAGATGATCCTGTAAGCCCAGGAAGTTGCTAGCTCGAGCTTCCAAGGGTCAGACTTCTTTGTTCAGCACATCCCACAGATACTCAGATTGTGATTTGACGAATTTGTAGGCCAAGGCAACACCTTGAACTCCTTGTCATGTTCCTCACTCAGTCTGTTCCTGAACAATTTCTGCAGAATGGCAAAGTGTATTATCATGCTGAAAGAAGCCACTGGTTTTAGGGAATACATTTGCCACAAAATGGTGTACTTGGTGTAGTTAATTAGCTGGGATGTATTAAAGTAACATCAACATCTAACTTATATAGCATTGCAGTATAACCACTGAGGTGAAGTGAATAACACTGATTAACTTGGTCCACTGGCACCTGACAGGGAGCATGTAAGCAGCTCTCAAAGTTGTTGATAGCAGGTAAAATGGGCAAGTGTAAGGAGCTCAGTGACTTCGACAATGGCCAAATTGTTTGTTTCGAAACAGCAGGTCTTGTTGGGCGTTCCTGATATGCAATGGATAACACCTACCAAAAGGAAACTATGGTCTATGATGGTCCATGGACAATGCTGAAAATGCCTACATCTGGACCATTGGACCATGGAGCAGTGAAAGAAGATGGTCTGGTATGATGAAAAACATTTTCTTTTCAATCAAATGTACAACCATGTGTGTGTGTGTGTGTGTTGCCTACCTGGTGAAGTGATGGCACCAGCAGTGGAAGTGTGATGCTCTGGGTAATGTTCTGCCATTCATGTGGATTTAACATACAGTATCACCTACCTAAACCAGCAAACCATTGTTGCTGACCAAGTGCACCCCTTCATGACACTAATGTAAGTAGCCTCATTCAAAAAGATAATGACAAACATGACAAGTAGCTAAGGTGTTGACTTCGCCTCAATCCAATTCAGCATCTGTGGGATGTGCTGGTCACAAAAGCACAATCTACAGTACAGTATATAGCAACTTTCAGGACCTAAAGGATCTGCTACTACTGTGTTAGTTCCAGATACCACAGCACACCTTCAGAGATCTTTCTGGCAGCACATACTGTAGGGGGGACCTAAACAATGGGCAAGTGGATTTAATGTTATAGCTGAGATACCGATTATCTTGTACAGGGTTGCGAGTAGCCTGGCGCCTATCCTGGGTGACTCGGGGCACTAAGCGGGGTACACCCTGGGCAGAGGTGCAATCCATCACAGGCCACACACACAAGGATGCACACATTCACACACTCACTCACTCTTCGGGGAATTTGGAAATGCCATTTAGTTTAAACAGCATGACTTTGGTCTGTAGGAGGAAACCGGAGTACCAGGATTAAACCCACCAAGCACAAGGAGAACATGCAAGGTGGGACTTAAACCCTCGACCCTGGAGGTGTGAGGGCACAGTGCCAACCACTATGCCACCATAATGTGTGTGTGTGTGTGTGTGTGTGTGTGTGTGTGTGTGTGTGTGTGTGTGTATAAATAAAAAAAAAAATTTAAATAGTGACTCTGGGAGTTCCACTGACTAGGATGAAAAGGTTACTGAAGATGAATGAAGGATTGAGTAACTGTTTGACAGCCTGAGACATTTGCAGACAGTTGAATTAACACTCAGTCATACAGTATACACTTAGTCAACACTTAGTCATACAGTATATAAGTATAGATCTACAGTATATACTGTAGATAAACACTGTGGGTGGTGATTCAACACTGTAGTTAATGTTTCTGGTAAACATTTCAAGTCTGACTGAACGAGAGACCATTGCACATCAGTGCTTAATGGTTAACATAAAAGCAAAGTTCACAATGAATTTCATAACCTGTCACATATTCTTCCTCCATACTGCATCGTGAATGTTCTGAGCATGCTTTGTTAAGTTATTTTTTTTTTCCCCTCCAAGCATAACTGATGTGCGAAACATAAGTGATACCTGTTTAATGGTCCTATTCTTTCTGCTGCTGTTGCCTTTCTGCATGTTTGCACAGTGAGTGCTGCTCCTTGTTGTCATGGCAACTTCATTGTTTATTCTAGGGTGATTTGGGAGGACTTGTTCACGAACGCTGTGAAAAATCTTGAGGAGAGAGAAGGAAAAAAATCCGGCATCTCAAACGCAGGCTTGTCATGGCAACGTAACTGATATGAAGGACGTTCGACGAGCGTGATTGCAGGAGAAAGTCGTGTCGTGTTATGTGCGTGCTGGAATTCTGAAGCCTTGTAGAGTTGTTGATGATGATGATGATGATGATAATGATGTTGTTGAAGATGATATGGGTTGGAAATAAACGGTGACCTCTAGTGGAAATTGCCAGGCTGAATGTTTATTATGTGTGTAGTGATTCATGGTTGCTTTTCTTAGGCGATGCCATGTTGCTGTCAGATTTTACTCTGAAGTTATGATTACACTGGGCTGAATCGTGTTTTCCAGGCTTTCTCTGTAATTTTGCTAAACATGGATTTAATCTTTGCTGTAGGAAAACAGAAGCCTGTTTTTTTTTTTTTTTTTTAACTTCAAGATCATGTAATGTCTTGTTGTCTCCTTCCATTTGAAACGCTAACGTCTTCATGGCTTCAGATATGGAGGATGATACTGAAGGCCTTGTCCAGCAGAGTGCAGTATAAGTACAGAAACCAGCCCAATTGTGGACGGATGCCTGGGATCGCTTTTTGAAGCGTCTAATCCCGAGCTCCACGTATGCCTCAGCAGGGGAGGACGGTGCTCTGATTGTGTTAGGGTGACAGACAGCGAAGGCGAAGACAGCAAGAGGTCATTACAGCTAATGTATCATTTCGGAAAGTGGCCAATCATCTTATTCATCTATTTCTGTGCTAATGAAAACGAACACTGGTGATTGGCAGGCACGTCTAACAGCCGAGTTCACTTCAAGAATTGCAGTCTGTTATTATTCAACCCTTTTCCCAGTCCACATCAAGTGCAAATTGTCGGTCCGGAGCGCTGTACGCATCGAATGCAAATTGTTACGATAAAAATTGTCTATTTTGGGGGCATGTGGCGTTAGAGGCGAGGCGGCTAATCAATTTCTGTGTTTCATTAATTTCTTCATTTCGCTCGCTTTCATCGCACCTGAGCTGGGAGCCCTCGCCGGAACGTGCTCCCGTTAGCGTCACGTGTCGCCGAGATTCATCACGGGGCGTCCGAAGAGATTGTGTGTGAAATTATCCGTGGATTTTAGGAGTGACCTCTCAAACGTCCCCCCATCGCCGCCGTCTAAAGCCGTGGCCTTTCGCAACCAAAGGTCTCCTCCTCATTACCTGCGTGGCTGTGATGCACCATTTTCTCAAGAAGAAACAGCGGCAGGTTTCAAAGTGATTAGCAGTACGAGCAACCCCCGCTTTTTAAAGGTTCAGAGAGCTTAATTCTCTCTACCATGGCTAATGTCACCCGCTGTGTGAATGTCAAGGTAATGAGCAGCAGCAGCTCTGTTCAGAGATTCTCATCAAGGCAGAAACGAGGAACTTTCTCCGCCTTTTCCTTTTTTTTTTTTGTCAGCTTTTATCTGCTTGATAATAAAGATAGAAGTAATACCATCCAGTTTGCATTCTTCAAACTTTCCTGTTAGCATCTCTACAGGGTAAAGGATTTCCTTTAATCAGCAACAGCCAGTTTTGGGACACAGTGAAAAGACATACGATGAAGGAGTATATCTATCCCCTCATACTTGCTACCTAATGTATTATTTTTGTTTATCTGCCCGAGTGTATGACACCGATGGACAAGTGCTGCCTCCCTGGCGTCTCTTTTCCTTCTGTTGATGCTCAAGGTTTTGCCCTGAAGTTTAAAAGTAATTCCTCCATTTTTATGTTCTAAAGCTCATTCAATGGACCAGCGATTACGGTTTCATCTCTCGCTGACTTTATTGACACGTAAGGATTTGCAGCAACATGTGAGTGATGGGAAAATAGCACAGTATAACCTGCTGCGATCACGCCAGAGTCTCAGACAGAAACAAAATGAATAGAGATTCATTTTAGATCAAACACAAACAAGAAGGAAAAAAAAAACATAGAGATATCATAAAACTTAGCTAGTCTTCTATATGCCACGGTTAGATCACTGTCACTTTTTGGTTGTGACTTTTTGTGGCGGGAAACGATAAGGGTGAAATCCGAGAAACATCCCGTGTCAGTACTGACACTTCTCATAAAGCTCGGAAAGACATATCAGTGCAGCTTTCATAAAATGCAATAAAGTCGACAGATATTTAAAATGGGACAGATAGGAAATCTGTGTTTGTGTGTGTGATAGTGTGTGTGTCTGCCTGTGAGTGTGTGGGAGGGGGGGTGTTATCAAAAATATTGATAAGGAAAAAAAGTGATGGTACCCCCTTTCCCTCTGTCTATTTTATTTCTTTAATTTCTAGTTAAACGTGTCGCAAACCACATTGTTAGTGTTGCTAGTGCATCCTGAACTGAGATTTCAGATCAGCAATATGTAATATTGCTGATCTGAAACTAAAAACCTCACATTTGCCTCTAGGCCTAATTCGGAGAAAATTCAATATTCAGGTCGTTCAAGTCATACCAGGACTTGTGATGATAACGCAAAACATTTCAATGGAGCAAAGATTTTAAAGAAGGCCGTACGTCCGTGAATAACCATCCCAGCCGAGGTGGTCACAGTCGTTCTTGTTAACGTTCAGCGAGTGGAATTATTCACCATTTGCACATTACAGGAACTCGGCTAGGAATTAATGCAACGTCCAGTCCATACAGTTCAAACCATTTACATATGTTTGGGCCATTAAAGGAGTTCCTGGGAGGCCGGTATTTCCGATGTGAACTAGGCAGTCTGTTCATGGCGCCGCCATTACGGAGAAAACTTTATTCTTTGATGGTATCCAAGCACTAGTGAAATACAGGGATGATTGCGTTAGTGTAGTAGGGGATTACATTTATACAGAAATAAAAGTCCCAGTTTGACTTAAACACCCCTCGCAATCAATTGATTCTTTTTTGTTTATTTCACAAACAATACAAATCTGTGAACCAGGGCTCAAAAATTTAATAAAATAATAATAATAATAATAATAATAAAAAAATCAATCAGTTTGCGCCAAGCTGTAACAATGTTCTGCAATTGCTTCTCCTGTGTTCCAACATCAACATAGTGTTTAAAAAAATAACATGAAAGCAAAGCAGCTGTGTTCATGTTGAGGACGTGTCCGGTTTGAAATACCCACCACTATTCTTAGCTAGCTAGTTCTTTATCCATGAACTGAAATCATGTAGTTCTGCAATACAGAATTTCATGACCTTAATTCCACAATAAGGCCGGGAAAATACCTGATCACGCTCAGGAAGTGTTGTGGTCGATTCCCGCCTCTCGAAGTTTACTCCATGTGACTGTTATGCCATGCATTTTTCTTTCTTCTTTAGCCTGTCTGATTACCCTAAAGTGCTCACCTACTCTGTGCTAATCCTTCGACTATTTTTTTTTTATGTTTATCCATTGTTGTTTTTATTCCTTATTGTTAAGTTAGGTTAGCAGCTGAAGGTGCGCCATTAGCCCCCTGCTGGACGCCTCCTGGTCCTCCCATTCGTCTTCATTAAAGAGATGTTGACTGGGTCTTACTGAGCAGATGGTCATTAACGTGTCCGCTCTGTCCAGGGGACACTACCTGGAGGTCACACGTCACCCCAAGAATGTTGCAGTACCATGGCATATCACCGCTGGAATGCAAGTGGACTTCACACACATGCACCTTTTTGACCTGATGCCAAAACAACTTGTTGTCTCCACAAACCTTTGGGGCAGATTTGAATTTAGGGCTGGTGATCGCTTAAGATAAATTGGGAATCAGGTCATGTGCATACTGGTCATGTGACATATTCAAGATTCAAGATTCAAAGAACTTTATTAATCCCAGAGGGAAATTGCTTATGCTCGGTTACAGGTGCACACAGTTGTTAACTAAGGAAAGGTAATAAAGGTAATAAATAATAATAATAATAATAATATAAAAAAAATTGCATAGACATTCAACAGCCACACAGTTTTTGTATAAGTACATCAGGATTCATAGCCAAGGAACTGATTAGCAGACACATGAGCCAGAGTGTTAGACTCATTTAAACCATGTAAAAAACTTTACTTTTTGGACCACATACATTTATATTTACATTTAGGCATTTGGCAGATGCTCTTATCTGGTGCAACTTACATAAGTGCTTTGAAGTTTCCATTATTGGATGGATCCTTATGCTTGTTACTAGGTTACTGAATACATAATATTGAAGATATCTGAGCTGACTAGTATTATTTTACTTTACTGTATATTTATATGCAAAAGTTTATAATCATTAAAAGTTTCTATTTGGTATAGTTGCATTCTGTCAGTGCATAAAAAAATAAATAAAACATGATAAAAGAAAATTAGCTAAGATCCAAGTAGCTAAATCATAATTACAGGCTGGCTAATCAGGTGAGTCATACAGGGTTGGCTGCTAATTAGCAGTCTGTACAAGCTATCTGACAATCCATTTGCAAGTAAGAACATATAACTTCTATTATAAAAAAAAAAAAAAAAAAAGAAGAAGAAGCTAATAATAATTTGAAAAAAAAATTCCCTGCAAAAATGATCCAAACTGTCAGTGTTTAATACAACAAAGCAAAAAGCCGGATAGAGTATATAGGAAATCCGAACAGATGACAGGAATAGATGGTCACTTAAGAAAATGACACAAAATTATAGCTTCAGAAATAATGATGATATTGAATCCAGACCTCTGTGACTCAGCCCTGATAAAAACGGTTCATTTTCAAAGCTGAAATTTATGCCGGGAATTCGGTTTCGGAAGCCCCATACAGGCACAATGTAAAAGCTGTAGCTAAGAGCACAAAAACCTGCATTGAAATCTTTCACTCTTTGACTTGACACTGGCTTCTGCCAGACATGCTGTTCCCCTATTTCAATATGATAATGCCTCCGTAGTGTACGCACTGCTAAACAGGTTCAAGCATGGTTTTATGAATGCTAAGATGAAGTCAAACACCTTTTATGACCTTTCAAGTGTACACAGAAAATTTCAACTTCCTTTATCTGACAAATAACAGAATGGGAAGAGTATGCTTTTAGGCAGTTTCCTCATTTGGTTGGTTTACATTAATAAATTTGGTCCTAGATGGTGGTAATTATGGTGGTCATCACCACACATGTTCGATAGGTTGTAGATCCTGTCCACTGGGTGAAATCACCATCATTGTTATGGGAACTGTTACTGCTTACATTAACATCCATGTGGTCTTGAACAGACATTATGTTCCAACATCGCTAGCTATTAAATAAACTATCTAGAGTTTAAATAAGTGATTGTGTATCATTGGAGTACATAATCTAATGCTTCGAAAAATCCAGTTTGTTAGCAGACTGAGCTAGTCACAGTGTTTGAAAGAAAACAATGTGGCATGTGTTTGTCGGGTTATCGCTCAATGATTAAGTTGAAAGTTCAGATCCCAGCACTGCTAAGCAGCCCTCGCTGAGCCCTTAAGCAAGGCACTTAAACTTTAACTGCTCCATTATATAACGTCCATTCTCTTTTGTTGCTCTGGAAATGCTGTGAAAGTGTTGCTAGCTAGCTACCTAGATAGCTAATAACACCATAAAATGTGACAGCTCTTAAATACACACTATATGAGACAAAATTATTTGGACGAACATGTTAATTATATACAATCAGGACCCTTATCCCCAGGGAAGGACAATCTTAATGTTTCAGCATGCTGTACCAAGACAATACTATTGTATGCTTACAACTTTTTAGCAACAGATTGGGGAAGACCCTTTTCCATTCCAACATGACTGTGTCTCAGTGCACAAAGCAACGATTATACTATAAAGACATGGTTTGATGAGTTTGGTATGGAAGAACTTGAATTAGAGCCCTGACCTCAACCCCATCAAGCACCTTTGGGATGAACTGGAACGGAGATTACAAGCCAGGCCTTCTCGTCCAACATCGGTGCCCGACCTCGCAAATGCTCTACGGTATGAATGGGCACGAATTCCAACAGAAAGACTCCAAAATCTGGTGGACAGCCTTCCGAGAAGAGTGGAAGCTGTTATAGTGGATTGTAGCTTGATTATTTGCGTTACACAAAGTCTGCCACTGAAGTAGCTAAACACAAACAGCTCCATGATGTTAGTTAAAGTAGTACATAAGTGACTATCATGCGAAGTACAGATAAAAACAAAAATAAATCCTTTATACTACTAATTACTGTTGCGTAAGTTCATTAAAAACAACCAGTCTATAAAGAAGCATTGTTTTCTTTGTACCAGCATTTACTATCTTGGCTTTTTTTTTTTTTTATCCTTCCAGATATTGTTAAATAACTATTTCTTTCAAATTTGTTTCACCATACAAGTCTATGTGAATGAGCTGCGACTATAGAAATGCTGGCGTATTAGACTGAAGGCTTTAATATAAGCCTGTGACTTTCATTACAGCCCGCGCCGCTGTCATAGAGAAAGAATCAATAACTCTTGACCAATAAGATTCATGAATTCAGTAGCACTGTGGTGTAAAACCATTTCACACATTACACACAATTTGATATAATGTCCCTTGATTTTCTTTCTACATTATGTAGTGCAGTGTGCTTTCATTTAGTCACAGTTGTCTTCTAGAATATTGGAAATATATGAAAAAAAAAAACCCTGCTTCTACCTGTCTTTGTGCTGACGTGTAAAAATTTGACCGTATTATTGTAATCCAGGGGGATGAGTGATAGAAGCAGACTTTATACGACTTAACGGAAGCGCATAGAGTCTGTCTAGACTTTGTCTCTCTTCTGATGGATTTTATAATGTTCTTATCTCTGATCTCGATCACACACTCGTTCTGTTACTGTTTGATGGGCTTGCGTGTGTGGCAGGTGTGTGAGGCCAGCTGAAAGGGCAGGAACTGAATTAAGGCATGATGAGTGGCCCTAAGGCTGTTCCAGTCCATGAGAGTACATTGTTCACACAGGGTGAAGGCAATACTTGAAGAGTAATGGCTAAATGAATGCAATTTTTTGGCACCTCACTCATCAACTCTGGCTTTTCCTGGAAGACTAATTGCTTTTTGCCCGGTTTGGCCTGACCGGAGTCTTCTCAGAGGTCAGCATAACATACTGCTAATTTACATCTCACCTAATGATTTATGCTTTTCCTTCAATTACAAATATGTCATCGTTGTATGTCTTACCACCCGTCCTACAAGCCTTCTGCCTTGCGGTTAGACGTTGTGCATTCGGAGACGCTTTTCTGCTTATCACAGTTGTAAAGAGTGGTTATTTGATTTACTGCAGCCTTCAGACCTGCAGTCTGTCCATTTTCTTTTCTTCTGACCTTTCTCATCAAAAAGGCATTCCTGTCCTAAGAACTGCTAGATACCGGATGCTTTTTTTTTTTTTTTAATGTGAGACGGTTATTTCCGAAACACTCAAACCATCTAAAAATGTCCAAACATTATGTTTTCTGATGCTTGATGTGAACATTAACCGAAGCTCTCGGTTTGATTCACTGTGCTGCCGGCTGATTGGATAAATCAACGAATGTGCAGGTGCACCTGCGTTTCTAATGAAGTGGCCAGTGAGTGTATGTCAAAATGTTTGTAGAGAGCCGAGCCTCAATCATTCCTACTAATCACTACAAATGTTGCAAGTGCTTAAAAGCTCCTGGAAGGCTTGCTTTCTGTTTTGATTTTCTCTTTTATTCAATCATACAGTAAGTCGGTGGAGACCGAGGCGCCCTTGCTGTCAGCTTTCCATCTTAATCAGCTATTTTAGTTTACAGCAGATGGAAGTCTGTCCTCGGTACTTTCTCTGCATTAGCCCGAGTGAGTGACGCTTAAATCCCAGAGAAGCTGACAGACTCTTGAGGTCAGCACGAGGCGAGCTCGGCTTGTTAAGGCTTCCCGAAGTGCTGGGTGTCAGTGTTCTCACTGCAGGGGAGGCCACGAGGCTGATGTGTTTTTTTTTTTTTTTTGCTCGTTGTTCTGCGCACTGTTACGGTGATGGACGACGGGCATGTGAAGTCCTTCGCTTTTCGGAATTGATAACGCTTGACAGGACAGATCCAAGTCACTGTTCTCCTGGCTATGTAGTCCTGTTTGAGGAACATGTCTGGGAAACTATTGTAGGGTCACATTGACAACCAAGAGCTGGCATGCTCACAGACATAAACACAGTGGCACGGATGGATAACATCCAGTTATGAGGTACAGAATAAATGGTTGAAGTGGTTGACATATTAAGTAGTTAAAGGTGAACCTATGTAGGGTTCTTACTGCTTTTAGAACCAATGGTGCCACCATCTTGCAATGGAGTCACTGTAAAACGCCAAGCTTTGTTCCCACCATCTTTTTTGTTGTTGTTGCATATCTATTGTGATACAAAATAAAAAATCTGTTACATCAGATTACACTAGATCTGTACTAAGCAAATTAGGGCCAAAAGAGACAAAAAAAAAAACTCCCAGAGATGTTAAGAAGAAATCTCAAAAGGATTTTATAGGGAACCCAACTTCTTCTTGGTGACAATAGATACTCAGATTATCAATCATTACTCCTTTACAGGTGTATAGAATAACCTTATACACTGAATCAAGGGGACGATTTTATAGAAGGTGAAAATCGTTTGAGTTCCTTGTGGGAATCTAAAACAGTAGGAGGTAAGTTCCAAGTAGAACTTAGAAGGATGAAACCTTCACATCCAGGAGATGTGTTTTTCTATCAGTTTTCCTTTCTTGTTTTCTTCTTCACCCATAGGCATATGATGACATTACTGTATAAATGTATTTATATCAAACTAGAATCATATTGTTGTACATGCGAAAACAGACAAAGGTTAGGTGTACACTGTAGCAGCTTAGGCTCTCGTTATACAGAGCTGATGTGAACTACACCGGTTACACATCGCATCCATCATTTTGCGATTGCCTCAAGTGTTTGCCTTAAATGTGGATTTCAATGCTGGCTGAAATGGACTGCTATCTTTTTCATGAGATGGACTTAGCAATGGAAACACTTAAGAAAAACCTCTCTGTTCAAATCGGCCTGTAGTCATTTATTACCCGCGGTTGCTATCTTTTTTCTTTTCCTTTTATTTTGCCCTACCATTATTTCTTTCTCCAGCAAAAAAAAAAAAAAAAAAAAAAAGAAAGAAGTTATGGCTGTGGGTATGAACAATGGTAATAATTTTTTTTCCCACTGACATGGCGTCAGCAGAAAGGTTTTCATCTCAAAGAAATGGATATTGACTAGAAGTTTTTTTCAGCCCTCGGTTGTTACTTAGTGTGAATCAAGGAGCTCATGACAGTAGGGTTTGATGGGGCACATTACTGTATGATGGCAGGTTTCTCCTTGACGTGAAGTACCTCTTTGTTTTTAAAAACAAATAGTTGAATTAAAAAATTACACAACAAAAGGGCTAGCTCATATTTTTCCAACTCATACAGGGTTTATTGGTGAAAGTTTCTTGCCTGATAAATCATTAAGCATTGCCATGTTGGGGTCCTTTAATAGGCCTATTTATTAAGTTAAGCCTTTATTTGTCACATATACATTACAGCACAGTGAAATTCCTTCTTCGCATATCCCAGCGTAACTGGGGTCAGAGTGCAGGGTCAGCCATGATACAGCGCCCCTGGAGCAGATAGGGTTAAGGGCCTTGCTCAACGGCCCAACAGCGGCAACCTGGTGGAGCTGGGGCTGGAACCGTCGATCTTCCGATCAGTATCTCAGTGCCTTCCACCTGCCAACCCTCTGAGCTACCACTCCCCCATATTTGAGCATAATGCATTATGTATTAGAAAGAATGTAAGTCATTTTGCATCCATGGCACCACCTAAGAATGTACTGTAATCATGGTTAGTTAAATTGATAGCAGCACAGTGGCTTAGCGGGTAGCACCGTCACCTCACACCTTCTCCATGTGCTTGGTTGGTTTCCTTCAGGTACTCTAGTTTTCTCCAATCTAAAGTCTAGGTTGATTGGGGTTTCCAAATTGCCTGTAGTGTGTGTGTGTGAATGGTTGGCAACCCATCCAGGGTGTAGTCCGCTTCATGCCATAAGTTCCCTGGGATAGGCCTAGATTCCTATTGTGCTAATAATTGATGTAAAACAATAAAATCAATATATTAAACAAGCATTGGAATATGTAGTATACTGTCGAACATGGATGCCCCATGTGGTCTACGTGGTGACTGGGGACGGTTCCACTTCACCATGAAGACGGAACCCTGTCCTCGGCTGATGCAGACAGCTGTTCTCTGAGGACTTGTTCTAGTTCAGGACTGGAATTTCCTACAGTCTACCTGAGCCTCCAATAACAAACTGGACTTCATATTAACTTAAAGACATAATTTGTTATATTGAACTTTCAACACACAGTATGACTGCAGATCAATCCCTGCTATCCGTCATCACCCAAATGAGGATGGGTTCCCTGTTGAATCCGGTTCTTCTCAAGGTTTCTTCCTTTTCCTTGCCGCCATCTCCCTCGGCTTGCTCCTCACGGATGATCTGATTATTTTGATTCCTGCACATGCTCTCACATTTCGTAAACATTGCCATCATTTTCTTTAGATTCTGTGTACCTGCTTTGCGCCAATGACCATTGTTAAAAGCGCTACACAAATCAAATTAAATTGAACATACCGATTGATTTGGCATTTCTAAATTGTCTTTTAATTGTCTTTACCTGCAGTTTTCCTGCTATTCCCATCACATGTCTCCTGCACATAAGGTACAGTAGCAGTGCTCTCCCATTTCTTCACCAAGACCTCTTCAGAAACATGCAGTTATTATAATATGTTCGGCGTGACTCCATGTCCCAGAGCTAAAATAAGAACATTTGTAGTGAAAAAAAAAAAAGGCAATCAAATTTTCTGACTTGGTAAGCAGTGCCGTGGTAGCTCGGGGTCATCCGCCGCCTGCTGCTCCCGCGGCCACAGTGTTTCGCGCTTACCCCCAGGCTTACCTGAGTAATTAACTTCTTTCCCCCTCCCGGCTTTTGAATCTCGCGTTTCTCCATCTCAAACGCTCAACATCCCCTATGGAGCTTTAGCAGGCCTCAAAGACGCCTCCTATCCCCAAGTTGCCTTCTTCTGCTCCCGCGGCGAAATGAGTCTTTTATGCCTGATCGTCAGGCCTGATTAATAAGACAGGATTTTTGATTAGGAGATGGCATTTGTGATTCACGGCTTATGATTTTTCATTCAAGGGCATTAAAGAAACAAACAGGAGTATGAAATGCAATTCGTTTACCATTATTTCCACACAGGGATTATTCTGGTGGATAATTGTCTGCGTACACATGCTGCTTTACAGAGGTTTGATTGATGATGAATGCGAGTTCAGGAGTGCGAGGCCTCTTTAATAGGTTGTGCCGATGGATCCGAGTTCATCTATCATCTTGAATTATCCAGTCGCTCAAAGATTGCGAGTGAAGCCCTAAAATCGCTATGTCGCTATTTGCGGAAGCCATTTACAGTATTTATGAAGTGGCCTGTTGTCTGAGATGAAATGAATAAAGCAAGAGTGGTAATTAACCCAGCGGAGGTGCTTCACTGAATCAACATTCTCATTTCACACCGCAGCCTCCACAGCTATTAACAAGTAGTTTTGAGCCATCTATGAGGCTGTTATACCACGAATAATTAACTGACGGTGCATTTAAACTGTACTACAGGTCCCCCTGCAGCTCTTATATCCATTATGAGTAATCATAAGGAAAAAGATGATGTGCATCTGTGCATTGATCTGACACGTCAGAGCCCAGGTTGCTTGTTTAATGAAGCACTGTTTAGTGAGCGTCCTACGGGACGTGTGGCTTAATTACTATAATATTCCGATTAGAGAACTCTCTTCGCCTCTTCTGGTACCGGGTCCTGCGAAGATCTGCTTTTGAAGTGAAGATTATGGCATCGCGCGGAACACTCATCTGTTTTAGTAATGAGACGTTTCATCACGGGGTAATTTTAGAAATGAGTTATTTCATTTCGTGCCAAGGGCTCGTGTTCTGACATGACAAAATTAATAACGATTGAGGATATTTTTAGAAATTTGAGTCACTGCCGAGGTTCTGATAAAAGGAAAGAGAAAAGTCCCATTAGATATGGTCGGCTGTAGTCTAAATCGGGAAGCATGTAAAAATACAGAGGTGCAGTTTGAACATGCAACGCACGAGCAAGAAAAATCTTACCTTGGTGTATTTATGCCACTTTATGCATAAAAAAACTGCCATGGTGATGCCTTGGTGTGTAAATGATGGAATCTCTAAGCTTCATAGCTCATGTCTGATTCTGAGCTTATAAACATGACAAGTAATAATCTAATCTAATAACATAATAAAAGTCCAAAACTGATTGGTTTAGGAAAAGAAGAATGTTGTTTGATGCTCGCTAATTATTCCCCAGTATTCCACCAGGCTCTCTCTGGATGAGTCTCCTCTTTCACACTACATCCTGATGAGCCAAGGCTGTGCTCGAGCCCCATTTTGCCACCAGACATCAGTAACTGGATAGCATCACTATTATGCTTCCTTCTTAGACAGCATGTCTCTCTTGAGCTCCAGCTGTTGTCATTCAAATTTGTGATCTTCAAACAATCTCCATCTTCCAAACCAACATTATTTAGGGTCATGGAAGCAGGAAGGCTCAGCTATACATGTCTCTGTCCCTGGAAACTTCTTCCAGCTTCCCAACTCCCAACAAAGGAAATTCCTGATCGAACCAGGGTCTCCTCTGGAATGCGATTAGTAATATTTCAGGCTCCTGCAGAACTCCTTTGCCAGAGTGATTCTACCTCATTGACCTCAGTCATGTGGTCACTATCCCAAATCTCATGCTAAGCTAAGAGTGAGGGTGTTAAGGTCAGACTACATTCTGGCACTGGGACAGCATTACTCCCATCTCCAACCACACCTAATCTGTGGTTAATCCAATGGTGGACAATGTACACAATTACCGTAATTGAGTAAAAGTAGAGATATTTTAGGTAAAATATTACTCAAGTAGAAGTAGAAGTCCTCTATTTATATTAATACTTTTACTCACGTCATAGTAAAAGCGTATCTTTCTCTCCTTCTCCCTCTCTCCTGTCTGCAACCATCTCCAATTCTGAGTCCAAACACCTGCTACATGATTCATCATTTCACTGAGGGAAGGCAAATCACAATTTTACAGCGAGACACCACTGTGTGCCATGACATTACGCACGTCCATGGCACTTGGATTCCTAGATCTAAGGAAGCCTCCAGTAGCTCTAAGCTGAGACTTAAAGGTCAGTTTTTTTAAAAAGCATATCCTGTATATAAGTCGAGTATATAAGAACACTCTATGTGGTTTTAAGTAAGGTGGAATGTTTTGATAGTTTGCGAGCGGTATTTTGGATTGATTTATTATAAAGCAACTGCAATAAAGGAGTTTTGTTTTTATTCCAACTTGTGTGCAGGAAATACAATTCACCTGGCATACTCAGTGCCATATTATTATTATTTTTTTTTATAATAAGGCATAGGTCTGTTTATTCACTTCACACCCCCACACACAAACAGTACACAAAGCTTTGGCTCTGTATTCAGTAAGCGCTAAGGCTGGAAGGTCTTTTTCAGCTTTACCTGGGTTTTAAACTTGCTTTCTCCAGCACATATTATGACTCCCTGGATTCTGGATTTGTCTATGGCTTTATGATATTGATCAATAGTCTTCCTCTTGGCTTATGTGATTTTAAATTTAATTAATTAACCGCTGCACATGAATTCTAAAACCTCTTCCGAGTCTACCTTGTTACATATACACCATATTACTTGATTAATTTATTCTTTTATATGCTTTATACTGGTCAGGGCTATCATGGTGATGGACCCAAGGGAACACTGAGCTTGAGTAAATTGGGATCCAATCCATCACAGGACATCATAAACACACTCACTGGCCACTTCCTTCGATATCAACTGCTTGTTAACGCAAATATCTAATCAGCTAATCACATGTCAGCAACGTAACACATTTAAGCATGTAGACGTGGTCAAGGAGACCTGCTGAAGTTCAAACTGAGCATCAGAATTGAGAAGAAAGGTGATTTAAGTGATTTGCCGTCAGACCGGTTAGTTTAAGTATTCCTGAAACTGTTGATCTACTGGGATTTTCACACACAGCCATCTCTGGGGTTTACAGAGAACAGTCTTAAAAAGAGAAAATATCCAGTGAACGGCAGTTCTCCGGGCAAAAATGCATTGTTGATGCCAGAGGGCAGAGGAGAATGGCTAGACTGGTTCAAGCAGATACTGTAGAAAGGCAAATAACTCAAATAACATCTCGTTACAACCCAGGTATGCCAAAAAGCATCTCTGAACGCATAACACGTCAAACCTTGAAGCGGATTTACTACAGTAGTAGATGACCACACCGGCGTTGCTCCTGTCAGCTGAGAAGAGGAAACCGGGGGTACAATTCACATGAGTTTGTCAAAATCGGACAGAAGATTGGAAAAACGTTGAGTCTCATGATGCTATCATGTCAATGTGGAAGAACATCTCTAAGTAATATTTCCGCTAAGAATTAAGGAAGTCATGAAGACAAAAGGGGGTACTGTACCTAATGAAGTGGCCAGTAAGGGGAAACTTCATTCAAACTGTAACAGCTAGATATGCTCTCAACATACTTTAACATGGTTTGAACTGATGTTTTTAAACTGATAAGGTACTGAAAAACTAAGTAACACACGAATAACTTGTAATGCTTTTAAGCAATAAAGACATTTTCTTATATTAAAAGAACAATCATTGATGAGAAAGCTTATTGCTTGGAAGTAGACCCAAATTTCCAAGACTACTTCTGACAGAAATTCTCTAATCAACTTGTAGGCTACCTCCAGGGCTAAAGCAGATGCTGCGCAGTATGTGTTAGCACAACATGTGTCATCAGCTTCTTCGTTGCAGGGACCCCACAGCTCATTCGCTCTCTCCCAGCGGAAGCTCTGGACACCTTCGTGGAGCTGCTGGGAAATGCTGTCCACTTCCTCTGAGCTCTCCCTGGAGAAGTGCAGGCAGCCGTTTGATTAGTGGGAGGTGTTGACAGGCCGCACCAGGGAGGCAGCGATCACTCAGCAGGGGCACAGAAGAGACTGACGGAGCCGGAGGAGCAGGGGCAGAGAGACTTGGCCATGCAATTTCCTTTCCCATCACCCTGGTGAGGGACATATGCTCAATACGAGCTGCTTCAAGCTTGACCCTCCTGATTGGTGGACTGTGGCTGTTGGAGGGAAATGGCCGCAGGCTAACGCCATGTGAGGAAACAGAATTTTTTTTTCTTTTTCAGAAGTTGTTGTAGAAAGCTAAAGAAATAGACGTGGCCGCTGGAGAGGACACAACTTCTTAGAGGTCAGAACATTAATGAGAATATGTTGTACAATAGCTGGAAAATGTAATACAAGCAGAGATATTTGCGAATGCTGTCGATCCCATGCAAAATTAATAGGAAATATGACAGACAAGAGATGATTTATTGGAGCAAATCCAAGAATTATAGTATGTGTCCATAATCTGGGCCAAAATGCAGACAGGCAGTATTAAATAAGTACTGCGTTAAGGAAAGGGTCATTAAAGGAGTTCCCGGGAGGCCAGGATTTCAGATTTCAGCAGGCAGTCAATTCATGGCTCTAGTGTACTGAGAAAACTTTCTATCTTGATGGTATCCAAGCAGAGGTGGGTAGAGTAGCCAAACATGTACTCAAGCAAGTGTAGCTGTACTTCAAAATAATATTACTCAAGTAGAAGTAAAAAAGTATTCGGTGAAAAAACTACTCAAGTATTGAGTAACTGTTTCATCATAATGTCTGATTTATTATTATTTTCTTCAGAAATGATGTAAGCAGCCAGACAAAATGATGACATAATGTACATTATTCATATTTCCAAATAATAAAATAAATGAAAAAAATTTAATAAAATAAATGTATAAAACTAAATATCTTAATAATAAGAAACACAAATTTCCAAATTACTCACTTTACCATAAACCGTGACCAGCAGAACAAATGTAAGAAACTTATATGTTTTAGCCTAGCTTATTTGCTAATTATATATATTAACATTGCAACATTAAATTTATAGATTTAATGAAGTTTTTTTCCCTCGCTATATGCAGCGTTTCTGTGTGGTCATGTGACTACATGTGGTTATTGTTATTGCTAATTGGTCAAATGGAGTCATGTTATTATTGTTGCTACATCTAATTGGTGGATCCACCAGTTGCATTTCTCCGGCAAAAATAGAGAATATCTAATGTGTAGAATAAAGGGTTAGAAAAGTAACGAGTCGAGTGTAGCCGAATGTAGCGGAGTAAGAGTAGTGTTCCTTCTTCGCAAATCTACTCAAGTAAAAGTAAAAAGTATGATGCAGTAAAACTACTCATAGAAGTAATAATAATTAAAAAAAAAGTTACTTAAGTAAATGTAACGGAGTAAATGTAACTCTTTACTACCCACCTCTGTATCCAAGTAGTGAAATCCTGGAAAAAGTGCATTAATGTAGGTGTTCAGTTATTCTGCATGATCAAAAGTCCTGGTTTGATTTGAATGCCCCTTCTACAGTTTTGGTTATGTTAAAAAATAATTTTCATGTCTACAGTTTTTCCTGCACGGCGACAGACATTCTGAACGAGGCCTTTCAATTTTCTACGATCTCGGTCTGATTGCATCGGTTCACCATTAAACTCTGGAGAGCTGGAAAGCCCCAAATCTCTGAAAACAAGCTCTGGCACAGACAGCATATAAAAGACAAGCTAATCAAGGACTAAGACGAAACAGGTGCATACAATCAGACAGCAAACCAGTGACAGGACCGAAACCAAAACAAACACGAGCACATGGGAACCACAGCGTACAGAACTGGGAACAAAAGCTCTGACCGCCAACTTCCTTCCTCTTCCATAAAGCGGGAGTAATTGCCTCCAAACTTGCCAGAAACTCTAAAAATGCTGAAGTCATGTCGATGAGCAGGTTAATTACTTCCGTAGGCTACAAAATTTATAGCGATCCCGAGGTGTTAAAGCGGTACTGCAGAGCTCGGTGTCTTTCTCAGAAGCGCACCAGACATGTGAGCAAGATGGTGATTAAGATGGACAGAGTGTTGATAAGCAATGCGCTGATGGTAGTAATGGATCCGTTTAGCTTTTAATCAATGGCGCTCAGGGCCTCATCGAGCGACGTGCTTACATCGTCACCATCCTGCCATTGTTTCTCAGAGCCTTTTAACCTAATTGAACATTAAACTCCTGTCATTGTTTAGCCCTGTTTGCCTTATTTATAGCCCGTGCGTGCTCTTCTTTACCTTTTCATTACACCCGACATTTTCTTACACGCAGAAACTAATTAAATGGAACGAATCAAATGAGGATGCTGATGCATGACTGAATTGTGTCACTGAATAAATCTCTATTATGATGTGTCCATATGGCGCCTTATTTATGTTGTTTACGGGCTGCAGGAGGGAAGGTGGAAGGACATCGTGGGGTGATGGATGGCACACGCGGCCCTTTTTGCATTCCGGACGCATGTGATCTAAGACTGGGCGTTTAATGTCATGCATTACTGATTGCTCTAAATGCAGTTGTTTTAAGCCACTGTTACTCAAACAGCATATGTCTCCAGTCACGCTTCTAGTGTTTCATGAGATTCCTTACCAGACCCGGACCCAGTGCCAGCCGTTCTCTTTGTTGTTAGATGGTTTTAAGACCACAGATGTGCTTTTCCTCGGGTGACAAAATCAACACGGATGATTCATCTCGGATTGAGAGCTTGCCCTCGGTGCTTGTGTATTAGATTTACTGAACATTTTTATTCATTTGCTTTCAGTCAACTGAGCATCCGGGAGCGCGAACCTTCCCTTATACCTTAAAAGAGATGTGCAACTTTAGCAGGCATTGTTCAGAAGGGGAAAAGTGGTAATTTGCTTATGACCATCAGGGGCTTAAGAGACTCCTTAATAATGCTTTTATGCATGGAAACGTGTGTGTGTGTGTGTGTCCCACTTCATGGGTGTTTAGCCAAGCACTTTAAATGGAAATGCACTTGACATTTTAGGAAGAGATGCAATCATGTTGCATTCGGATGCGGCCGAGTTCGCCCTTGTGTTTCCCCCGCAGCCCCCAGTCCCACCCTTTTCCTCCCTTTTTGCACCCGTTCTTCCACCTCATCCTGCCAATACTGGTTTATACAAGATCTTGTGTTGTTTTTTTCCTCTCTAAAAAAAAAAAATCAACCATATTGTATTAACGGAATCTGAGTGTGGGAGTGTTTAGAACATGTTTCTGTGTAGAAAAAAAAAATAAACCACGTAAGCATCGACCACTTTTTTTTTTTCTTTTTTAACTGTGGCATGTACCATAGCTGTAAAAAGCCGACATGCTTTTATTATTACTCCCTGACAAGTGTTACAGATTTATTAAACATTAAGAAAAGATTCAATTGAGTGTGAAAAGCTCACATTTGAAGCCAAAAGATCTTAATACCGAGGAGAAAGCACTTGATTCGAGCTCTCTACATGTGCCTTGCTTTAATCTGTGATACGTGAATCCCAGCAAGATGATTCATCCGTTGATTGTGTTTGCAGGGTGTTAATAAACTCTCTACATTAGCATTACTTTCACATCCGTTCTCGCTTTATTTCACACACACACACACACAAATACACATATGCTCACAATATCTACTCCACCCTCTATCTCTTGTTTTTTTCCAAATGGGCGCCTTTGCCTCGTCTCCCGGGCCGCCTCAGGGCAAGGCCCCTCCATTACCACAATTACAATCTGCGCACATTTCATTAAACTAATATCTGTGCGGGATCAGAGTGCTGTGAACACACCGCCCAGTTGGAATCTATTCTTCTCCGTTGCGCACTTAACCATGCTGCCACATTAGGCGAGGCATCGGGGCTAAATAACAGGTGGTGGCCAAACAAAAGCCTCCCTCCTCTGGTTTCCCAACCAGTTAAGGTGTGAACATGATTGGACCCAGACTGATTCTCCAGGTTTCGTACTATTTTTTATAATTTTTTTAAACCAGGCCCAGGTCCTGACCCTCTTCAATCTGCTCTCAGAATTTTCTTCTGTTCAGAAACCATGCTGTGCTGAGAGCCTTCGCAGGCTGCACTCCTTTTTCTTGGCAGGATGCTGATGCTCTTTAATTTGCACTGTATTCAACGCAGGCACTCACACAGAAGAAAAAAGCTGCTTGGAATTAACTGTTTCAAAGGTCAAGTGAATTTGATTATTAGCTTCAGGTGTGGGGGACCAAAGCAAGCTTTCTCTCACATAACTATTTTATTTTGCATAAGAATTGCTTCTAGGCAAGTGATATACAATATAAAAAAAATATTTAAAAAAACTGAAAAGGGTGTACAAACGTGTGTGTGTATATACACATACACACATACAGTACTGTACAGTGTACTGTATATATATATATATATATATATATATATATACATACACATACAGTGAAACCTTGGATTGCGAGTAACGCGGTTCGCATCGCAAGACAAGCAAAGATTTTGCCAAATTTTGACTTGAAAAACTAACAAGTCTTGGTTTACGAGTATTGAGTATCATGTATCATGTACGCGCTTCTTGTTTTGACGCCGAACGTCATGTGATCAGAACTGAGCCAATGGTTTTTCTCTCTCGCGCGCTGCGGAATTGTGGGTAATCGTCTCCCCTGCTGGGTCTTGGTGCGCGTCTCTAACTGGTATAGTCAACATCTGTGCACGCGTGTACTGTTTACTTTAACACTGTGACCATGTGTGTGTGTAAAACACATTTTATTTTGTGTTTGTATGCGTGTGTGTACAGCGCGCGTGTAAAGCAAAAACAAGTCTCATTAGAGAGGTTAAAGATCCATTTTCTCTCTGCTCAAGGCTCAGCCTTCTCTTTGTGTCTGTCTCTCACACACACACACACACACACACAGACCCCTCCTACTTTCACCTTCACACACACACACACACACACACACACACTTTCTCTCTGCTCTACACTGAAACACTGCTCTGTCCCGATTCTTTTCAAAGGTAAAGTGCAGCTTAATTTGTTTTATTTTTTACTTTACAGCAACTTCTTGTTTATTTTTCCTGATAAAACAGTGTTTCCGTTGTGTGTGCGCGTGTGTGTGCAAGAGTGGAGGAAGGGTTACTGTGTAAGACGAGAAGGGGGAGATGGGAGGGGCTCCTTACTTTAGCTTCACACACACACACACACACATACAAAGTGCCTGCGCGCACAAACGCAAACACTTATTTGTATGGATTTATTTTTACTTTTTTTAAAAGGTAAAGTGCAGGTTAAGTTTTATTTTTACTTAATATTTTGTGTTAACTATTTTTTTGGAACTGTGGAATGAATAATCAGAGTTTCCATTATTTCTTATGGGAAAATTCCATTTGGTTTATGAGTGTTTTGAAATACGAGCTCGCTTCGGGAACGAATTATGTTTAAAAAAAAAGTGTCATATATGTAAAGTGTCATACACTTTACAGTATAT
>JAQQZT010000009.1:5871877-5881950 GCA_030068275.1 Clarias platycephalus | reverse complement strand
ACACACACACACACACACACACACACACACACACACACACACACACACACACACACACACACACACACACAGACTTTCAAAAGTGTGTGACCAGACCATTTGTTTTTTTTTTGGTGTAAAAACATAATATAAAATCAAATACAACCTTAGACAGCTTTTCAGTTGGGTTGAGGTCTGGACTTTGACTAGACCATTCCTAAACCTTGATCCTTTTATTGATTCTACTCCAAGTCCAGACCTCAACCCAACTGAAAATTTCTGGTGGGCTGCGCATAAGCGAATACGCAAATGATGTAAAGAAGATTGGGCCAAAATTCCTCCACAACTATGTGAGACACTTAAAAAGTCATACAGTGATATAGTAAATGATAACTTCAAGTTATTGCTGCTAAAGATGAATCTACCAGCTATTGAATCATGGGGAACTTAGTTTTACCCACATTTTTTGGCCTGAAATCAATAATGACACAGTAAAAGAAGTTATATGATGTTGTATGTCTGAGGTTGTATTTGCCTAATATTGAGACCCGCTACAATCAGTGTGTGTGTATATGTATATCCCTACGCAGAACAGAGTGAACTCATACTTGGATTGTTTTTGTAGTGAGTCACTCTGGCAGCAAATCAGAAGGAGGAAGTTTTGAGTTTTGTTGCACACAAAACCATTTTTAATTAAAACCTTGATGAAGATCATGAGAAACATTAGAGAGAAAAAAAAAAACAATCCAAATCAGATTTCAGTTTTCAATGCATCATCAGCAGCTTCATCATTTTGTTAGTTGAATGGGGAAACTACAATGGCATTTAACAGAATGTCAATATCAATAAATAAGAGAGTGGTTAATTGGCATCCTCTGGTAGTTTTGCTCTACTGATTACTTAACATTCACACAAAAATATAAGAGTTTTCTTTATTAAAAAAAAGGATATGTAGCATTATTATTATTTTTTTTTTCATAGGCAACATTACATATCTGAGGAAAGTAAATTAAAATGTAATTAAATGAAAAAGAAAATGGCGTTTGTTGTATGTTGCCATCACACCTATCTACCTGTATACTGTATAAATACTTAAGAGCCTTTAACATCGGTGCTGTATACAGTATACAGTATATACATGTTAACATTTAGGCATTTGGCAGATGCTCTTATTCAGAGCGACTTACGAAAGTGCTTTGAAGTTTCCATCATTGGATAGATCCTTACACTGTTTACTAGGTTACTAAACTAAGTACCATCAGCCAAACACTGTTGGGAAGAGTTTTTTTCATGGGGGGTCAGGGGGGGATTAACCCAAATATCTTAAAGATTGCCAGTGACTCAGCTGTACAGACTTTTAGAGGATGTTCAATCCACAACCTGGGTGCCAGAACAGAAAATAGTCTAGATGCACGTCTTCCTCTATTTCTGAGAGATGATGGGACCAGTCGGGCAGCGCTGGAGGATCGGAGGGGACAAGGTGCAGTGTGGGGTATACTGTATTTTAGCCATAATGTTAAAACATTAACATTACAATCACCTAGGTTTTAAGGTTGCTTTTACTCTCATAACTGTGTTTTTATATCCTGCACAGCCAAAATCCCGGTTCGACTTGAACACCCTTTTTAAAACATCTGTCGACTTTATTGCATTTCATGAAAACTGCACTGCTATGTCTTTCTGAGCTTTATGAGAAGTGTCAGTATTGACACAGAATGTTTCTCGGATTTCGCCTTTATCGTTTCCCGCCACAAAAAGTCAGAACCAAAGAAATATTTATCTGCTATCAAAGTGACAAAGATCTAGCCATGGCATATATAAGACTAGCTAAAGCTTATAATATCTCTGTCTTTTTCTTGTTTGCGTTTGACCTAAAATGAATCTCTATTCATTTTGTTCCTGTCTGAGACTGTGGCGTGATTGCAGCAGGTTATACTGTGTCATTTCCCCATTGCTCATGCCTTGTTGGAAGCCCTTACGTGTCAATAAAGTCAGCAAGAGATGAAACCATAATTGCTGGTCCATAGAATGAGCTTTAGAACTTAACAAAAAAGGAATCACTTTTAAACTTCAGGGCAAAACCATGAGCGTTCACAGAATGAAAAGCTGCGCCTGTGTAAACGGGAGATAATGAGTCAGCACTTGTCCATGGTATAGAGAAATAAAGGTAGTGTTTACTCTCATAAGTTCCTGAAAAACTTTTTTCGCTCTTATTTTTGGCAGGTTTTTCTACTTGGAATTCCAGCCCAGTCCATGTACCTGACCGGTTTTATAAGAGTTTTTGTTGGTTTGTTAAGCAACACAATGACTTATGAATCATTCAAGCATAAAAACTTAAGCATGAACCAGTCAGAAACAGGTGCTGATAATGACGGACGAGTGGGAAATTGAGGTTGCTGCTGAGGACGGCCAACAAAAATGCTGGTGGGACTTTGCTAGGGAGCATATTGTTAGGGAGCATATTTGGGCGATGAAAAAGGGTCATGGGGTCTGATAAGTTTAGACCTGTTCCAGAGTGATGTGTAAAAAGGGAAGAGCATGAAGTGATGCACCCACTGTACAAGCCTCTGGAGGCGGTATTATGATCTGCAGTTGCTTCAGTTGCTCAGTTCTAGATTCAGCAACATCGTGTGGCAATAAAATGAAGTCAGCTGACGACCTGAATGTACTGAATGACCAGGTTATCACATCTATGGAGTTTATCTTCCCTGATGGCACGGCCATATTCCAGGACCCAAAATGTGAAAGATCGATTCTGGGAGCGTGAGGAATCATTTTTACACATGAGCCAGTCGTCAAATCGTGTGCTACAATCAAAAGCTAAAGGTGATTGAATGAAATCTTGAAAATAAAAATGTATGCAATTAAAGCCAGGAAATTCCACACTTGTCCATAGCAAGGAGTCCAAAAGAGCAAAACTGACCATGCACCCTGGGCAGGATGGATGGATCGATGGCTTCTATTTTCTCCTCATCATTTGTTTTGCTGTCCCGTGATGCAAGATGAGCAGCAGTTCAAAAAAAAAGATCTTGTTGGCTGGCTTTACATGTCCCCGAGGAAGCATGTGTGAGCCCTCTTCCTCCCAAACAACAGTTGGTAGATGTTGTGCATTTGTTGAGAATTGATTGTTGGATAGGAATTGGCCAAGCCCAAATCTGGGAGAAAATGGGCAAAAAAAAAATATAAATCAACAGAAACAATAAATCATGTTATTACCATTGCTGGAATTGTCAGATCACAGAACTTTAGAATTAATGTTTCTTTACTAATTTAACACTGGCAGTGAGCCACTAATGAGTCACAAGCCAGACCCCCTAAGCTACATTCCTGAATTCTGTTTTGCTTGCAAATTAGTTTGAACAATAGAATTACGAATGAATACCAGTAATGACATATTTGTTCAAACAGCCATGAGTCATTAATTCAATCTTTGGCTAAATAAGGAACCTCATTACATAAGGCATTTAAATGTAGTACATTATTGATGCTTATACAGTAATATGTGCTGGCTAAAGCCTGGGCCAAAATACAAGCTTTGTACAAAGTTATGTAGAATTTGTTGAAAATTTGAGCAACCCTGTTTACTCTTTAATAATTTATGATAAATCACTGGTTTTCATTAATCATTCATTTATGATTATGATGCAATTCATGTATAGCATTTGGCAGACACCCTTATCCAGAATGACTGTCATTTTTATCTCATTATACACCAGAGCAGGGTTATAATCCTTGCTCAAGGGCCCAAAAGTGGCACCTTGGCAGTGGTGGGGTTTGAACCTGAGACATTCCAATTTGTAGTCCAATGCATTAACCACAGCACATCCCATCACCTCCCATCACTTAATTAAACTCCCTCAATACCATCCCAGAATTAAACACCTCAGACATTCCAGACAAGAAATCCTGGCTTGTAAACCTTGAATTTCAACAAATGTATTTCAGTAATAATAAAAAAAACAAAAACAAACATGGCACACGACCGTCCAACTCATTTCTCAGTTCTGTTTATGTTTTTAAAAAATTCATAAATCTGGATGGAAACAACTGGACTGTGAGTGGCGTATTTGATAGGTTAAGTCCTACATCACAGTATATCATGGATGAAACTGATTAACTGGGTGCCTGGAATTGGGACACATTTTGCCATTGTTAGAAGAAAAAAAAATGGACACAAACATTAGCCCAGTTTCCTGGTGTGGTAAGAACTGGTGTGGTATCTGCAGAATCGCTCCGTTCCCAGAAAAGCCTTGCAACTTGCGTGCTGTAAACCATGTCAAACACAAAAATGTTAAGCTCAAGAAATAGTCATAGCTTTCCTCAACACATCATTTATATGAATTCTGACCGGCGATCATTACATTAGCCGCCGATTATAGATCGGATCAGATTTCACATTCTGATGTCTCTTGTCACAAGGCCAGTTGGTGAGCGTGAGTTCATGGGTAACTAGGAGATCGGATTCGGTTCTGTGGCTGCTGAGATCAATGGAAGTGTGTGATATGAGCAAAGTAAAAGAAGATCCTGGGTTTAGTATCCAGAGTTAGTGTTACAGTCTTTGAAGCATCCCCATGGGTATCTCTGGTGCGTGAGGGATCTTCGCCTAGAGAGCAACAAGAGAGTGAAGGTGAGGGAATGCTTCCATTGTGCCCCCGTTTGTTTTTGTTTTTTTAAAGAGACTTTTTGATGCGAGCGAGCAGGTGATGAACCCACCGTTCATCCGCACTAAACTCTCAGGTTGAACCGAGCATTTCCTAGCAGACAGGCTAACACAATAAAAGTTGAAAGAAAAGAAATGGTTCACTTAAAGTCCATCCTCTGACCCTTTTATGAGGAAACCCTGCTATAAAATATTGACTGGGAAAAAAAAAAATCATAAAAAAAAATCACAGGGTAGGAAGAAGACACAAAAGTCTTTACTTGTCTCTTCTTCTTCCTAATCCTTGCATAGTCTAGGGAGCATTTTTTCTTCTTGACTGTCAGTCTGAAGTCTTTTCATGGGAAATTAATTCCATTATTAAACACGTTTCACCTCAGAAATTTCAATTACTGCCTGCAACACGAGAAGAGGAGAGAGAGAAAGAGAGAGCAACGGCGTCTGTCTGGTCTATTGCATGAATATTGTATAAGGCCATGGCAGTAATCGCAGCTGATAAATACAGTGTCAGCCATAGCAAGGCCTGGATGGATTCATACCGAGGCGTCTGGACCAGATGGCCACAGAAGGCTTCGAGTGCACTTATGTCAGAGCTTTACGAGACTTTGAATAAAAGTTTAAGATACGAGTTGGCTGCCAACACTTGTTGGCTTGTTGAAGACTTTCTTGTTGTGGCCTTCTGGACTGTTAAGTTGGCTACTTATGCCAGTTGAAATGTTCACGCGATCTTATTGACTTGGCTTTTGAAGTAACTTTTAAACTTTAGCTTGGTCATAATGAGGTACTTGGAATGGGACACCAATAAATGACAAAGCTAGTGTCATTAATATCAACATCCAATAATGCATCGTTTTTTTTCCCTCCAATGGCGACAAAGACGACTGAAATCCAAATGGTAACCAAAGGAAAGTGGCTTTCTTGTAATATTATTATTAAATTTTTTTTAATACCAAATGCCCCAAATTCTTCTCCTGGCCTTGCAGGCAAACCTTTTTCACAGCCCAAACACTCCACACAAATCTATCTTCCCTAGATTGTTGAGGGATGCTATGTTGGCATGGCAACACATGGCAGAGAGAGAGAGAGAGAGCGAAAAAAGAAAAAAACCACACACACAAGCTTTCTGCACTTCCACAGAGAAGAGAGTATGCACTGTGTCTAATGGAACAAATGTATGAAGAAAAAGCATAGCTGTGTATTCGGGGACAGGGGCTCGGAAGTGAAAACAACACTTACACTAGTAATTGCAGAGCCAGGCTTGAGTGATGGCCACTTTAACAGCCATCCACTGGTCAAGTGCACTATGTCTTTCCCTCTCTTCTTCTTCTGCAATGTTTCATTAGTGAAGTCAAGTCTGTTAGCCATAAAGCACTACACACTGGCAGATTATATCAAACTGTAGAGCACAGAGAGCGTAAGTGCAGTGACAGCCGGTCAAGATATTAGAGACTGAAATGAAATATCTATTAATACAGTATCTCGACAATTAAACTACTGTATACGTTTTCAATGCTTTAAATCTTGAGCTGCGATTGATAGCATGATTAGCCAATAAGCGAAGCCGCGGAATTTTAAATTAAGGCTTAGTGGTTAGCACTGTCGCCTTGCACCTCGGGTCTGTGTGCATGGAGTTTGCATGTTCTCCCCATGCTTGCTGGGTTTCCTCTAGGTACTCTGGTTTCCTCCCACACTCCAAAGACATGCAGACTAGGCTGCTTGGCATTTCAAGATTGCGAGATACGCATTGCGAGTGAGTGTGTGTGTGTAGCCTAAGTCTCCTAGGATAAGTCTGTAAGTCTACTGTAAGTCTCCTAGGATTGGCGCCAGGCCCACTGGATACAGCATAAAGTGCGATAGATGAGTTAGTGATTGGGTGACACCTTAGTCACAAATTAAAAAATGTAACATTTTGTCTTCCTTCATGCAATTGTGTCTGACCACATGCTCTCGTGTCTTTCTTGTTGTGTTTAGCTCCTGAGTTGTTTTGTCTATTTATATACCCATGTCTTCATTATTGCACAGTCACATCATTGTTAATGTGCGTCTCTGATCCCTCGTTCCTAGTTCCCGTATCTTACTTCCTTGCTTTCACGTCGTTGATGTACAAATATGGATTACTCTTGGATTATGTTGTCTGCCTGTTCTCCTGCCTGGAATTTGGATTCACTGAAATAGAAGACGCGACGGATTTAATGCACATGGATATTTCTTTCATGTCTACATGTTACAACCTTCAGAAAGGTAAAATGGAGGAGATAAAATCTTTGTTTAGTATTTATTTTTAGTGGAATGGAAAGGGATGATTTGGTAGGGGAAAGAAAAAAAATCACTGCTGATGTCATTACGTATGTCCTCGAAATGGAGAGCAAATCTACAACGGTCCAAACTGAACACTTTACTCTATTTCTCTATATAATCACCTGCTACACTAATGCACTCATCCCAGTGTTTCTCTGGTGCTTAGATACAATCAAGGTAGAAGATTCTCAGAATCCTGGATCCATGATCGGACTGCCTGCTTCACGTCTAAAACACTGGCCTCCCAGGAACTCCTAGAGCGCCCCAAACATGTGGAAATTGCTTGGAGTGAGGTCATGACTGTACGGGGGATGTCCCAAAAGCTCCCAGGCAAGTTCCTGCAATGTGCAAGTGGTGTTGGTGAATGATTGTGTGTACAGTTTTCACAGACAGATGCGTCTCTTTCGCAAGTTGGCTACATATTACCAGTTGATTTTCAAGGATCAGGAATTCTACTCACTGAATGTCCACGGGAACGACTGCAGTGGGCTCCGAGCCACTTCGGCGGGGATTGTTATCCACAGACATACGGTCTTCTTTAAAATCGTTTGCACTGTTCAGATGTTTTACTGCGTCTCTTCATTCACAAGTCCCAGTTTGACTCGAACACGCTCTCGTTGGAGGCTCACGATGTGCGTTCTGAACCAGAGAGGAAAAGTTCGGTTTTAAATCTTTATTTGGCGATCGTCCTGATGAAACCTTTTACTGGTCTCTTTTTAGCTCCGCTACCAAATTTATACCAGATGCTCCTGGAACATGACGAAGACAAGCGTAAAATCTGAGTTAATCAGAGTGAAAAAAAGACTTCAATAGAAAAGTGGCGCATTAATCACTCTTCGTCTGAAGAGATGACGGACTCCCTTTCAGAAGCAACGTACTGTATTATGTATTAATTATGGAGGATTACGATTCGGAACAAAAAAAGAAAAAAGCCTCACCTGGGCAAGTCGTCGCCTCGCTCGTCTCGTCTGCGCCCAAGGCTCCAACAATCCAGCTCTTCTCAGAACACTTAATCCAGTCACAAACGTTTCGTCCTTGACATGCAAGCTCTGTTGTCGGCTTCCAGAGGTCATTCCTATTCACCAACATTTCTGTTCCTTCAGTCCCGACTGATCAAATGGCTGCAAATATGAGATTTAAACCCGAATGATTTCCCAAACGATTTTTTCCGACACATTTAAAGCCCTAGTCTGAAATTTTCTTCAATTTCACATGAATAACCCAACACACAAAACAACGGACAAAAGAAGAATTCAGTATCAAAATTTATCACGGCCCTGTGAGAGGTTTTAAGGCTTGCAATTTCCTAAATTATGGCCCATTTGTACATTGTGCACTTGGTTTTTCAAGGCTTCTCCAGCAGCCTTTAAACATGTAGCCTAGTATTGGCTTTTTTTTTTTTTTTTCCCAGCACTCAAATCGATGGGCTTCTAAAATGCGACTTCGTTTCAGGACAATATCACTGGAAATCAAGGGCAAGCATTTTTCATAAGAATAGAAGAAAAGAATATAGATCTATATAGATACGTAATCAATTGCCTTTCATTTGGAGAAGTGCTCTCCACCAATTTGGACACAAAGCCTATCAATAAACTGTTTTTTTTTTTTTTTTTATTTTTTTGCGGTCACTCTAATTGGTCTAGGTATTTGTTTGGTAAGCAAATTTTTTTGTTTATTTCTTTTTTTTCTCTCATTACATATAACGCCATATTTAGTGTTTATCTTCTTCTGGCTGACGCTTGCATTACATTTTATAGTTCAAGGTGAACTTTGTGCGGGGCGTACGAGTTTGGGGGCAAAGCGCACCTTATTTTATTTATTTTTTTCCCTCGTCTGGCTAATATTTTGCAGACTTTAGCGCTATTTTTGGTTCATATTAAAAATGCCCCTTGCTGACACGGTGCCACGAGCCTGAGAGGGAACGGGTCAAAGCAATTTAATATTTGACGTGCAATGTGATCGCCTTGTCATTGCCTCACACGTGCTGCCAGTGTTACCGGGTGTTCCCTGCTGCGAAACATAAGGGCAGGTGAGTATACTGTATGTGTGTGTGTGTGTGTATGTGCGTGTGTGTGTGTGTGTGTGTGTGTGTGTGTGGGTGTTCATGGACTAAGGCAATGGATAAGGTGATCACAGGGATCGCGCTCAGACAGAGCTGAAAAATTCACATTGCAGGTTTGTTTTGTTCCACCAATCCCAACAGCAGCGCTTAACAAAAGCGTGTCTTCTTAATAAAGGAAACGTACTGTACACTGATGAGGAAAGAGAGATGGTGAGATGGAGGATAATAAGGAGAGATGTCAGAGACACACAAGGCATAATATAATGGATGAAACGGTCAGGTTGGTGCGTTATTTATGACACACACACACACACACACACACACACACACACACACACACACAAACGGGCAGGAGAGGGGGCCTCTGTGAATACCCATCATAGCAATTTCACAATGATTTACGATAAAGTCCTCTGAAGCATGGACGTATAACCTTGATGCTGCCTTATCACGAAGGAGATTTCCGTAGGCATCTTTTGTATCATATCCTTACTAACCTCCTGGGTGTCTCTCTCCCTCCCTATGTGTGTGTGTGTGTGTGTGTGTGTGTGAGTGTGTTTTTTGTTCCGTAGGTGTGTGTGCAGGCTACTGGAATGAAAGTGACATTTGTGCCAGGCCCTTAAGGGACTTTCACAGGCAAGGACAGACCGACGGTTATAGATGAGTTTCTCGGAAGTGCGAGCTAGTGGTCTAGTGTGAAAACGGTCTTCCTTTCGCATTTACAAACAACAATTTTCAGCAAACCAGCTACCAAAGCTGGCTGCCTCATTAAACCATAGTTCAATAATGTCACAGAGTCAATAATCCAATAAATCAGTTTACTTAGCTCAGAAAAGATCGGTGGGAAGAAACCAGAAAGCTCCCAGCCGGCCTTGAAATAGCGACTTGTCTAAGAGTATTTTTAATTAACACATGGCATATAAGTTTGACTTTTATAGACTCTTTAATAGTTTGCTGATCTGTATTCTTACTGAGGGTTTTATTTCATTTCCTTCATGTCGCTTATACACTCACCTAAAGGATTATTAGGAACACCTGTTCAATTTCTCATTAATGCAATTATCTAATCAACCAATC
>JAQQZT010000009.1:5847344-5866796 GCA_030068275.1 Clarias platycephalus | reverse complement strand
ACAATCACCTCACAGTCAACAAACCTGAGTGATCAATGAGAGTGAGGAAGACAGCATCTAAACATACCAGTTCACCACAATATTCTACGTCCATGAGTCCCCCAGATCTGCTCCTTGACCTATTTATAAAAATGCTTGGCTAAATAAATAGGTTTTTAGCCTAGACTTAAACTGTGTCTGAGTCCTGAACACTATTTGGAAGACTATTCCATAATTTTGGGGCGATACATGTCTTTGGACTGTGGGAGGAAACCAGAGGAAACCCACCAAACACGGGGAGAACATGCAAACTCCATGCATACAGAGATGGGAATCGAGCCTGGCTGGGAATCGAACCCGGACCCTGGAGGTGCAAGGCGACAGTGCTAACCACTAGGCCAATGTGCCGCCTGTTCTGGAACAGTTCTTGCAAATAAAGTATTGTCATGTTTGTTTGCAAAACCCATCAAGCACCATGATCAAACTGACTCTCATGAAGACCTTCCCAGGAAAGCAAGACCAAACCTTACCTCTTCTCTGAATAAATCAACAATTAACATGCCTCAAATTACAGCTGTATAAGTAGCAGACACATCTCGACATCAACTGTACAAAGAAGATTATTGCATATTTTAAATGCCTTCGGAATGGTTTTACTGTGTAGAAAGAAATTAAAATCCGGAAAAGGCATGAAATTAAACTGTGTGTCAAATTTTTACTGAAAGTGTCTTGTTTATCATCCTTCCTGGCATTAGACAGCAGTGCACAGAATGTTGTGAGCAGGATGAGGAAGTCCACTAGAGTGAAGGGCTCCTGAAGAGTCGTAGATGAGTAATTTGGCTGCTGAGGAGAATCAGAGCACCAAAAACACTCAAAATGAAACTCTTGATGTTGAATGGAATTACAGGCTGTTTCATATAGGCTTGGGTTCTCTTTTAGTGTAATAACTTTAGAGCAGTGATCACGCACCTTGCTTCTGGAACCTTCCTACAGATTTCGGTCCAAAACTTATTCTTCCAACACACCTGCTCTAGGAAGGTAATTAGTCTTGATTAGCCGGATCACTGCTGTTGCATTAGGGCTGCAGAAATCAGGTTGTTGATCAATTTGTTTTCATTTGGAGGAAGAGCTCATAATCAGGTGTGCTTTTACATAAAGGATTTTTGGCTTTGCTGCGTAGTTCCATAACTCACCCTCGTGTACGCAGGTTTGCAAATGTTGGGTGCTTAAATGTCTTGTTTTTGTTATTTTCCTTTCAAACAGCAAAGAGCTCAAAGAATGTCAATGAACTGGTTCCTTTGGTACCAACACTCAAGCAGTTTATGGGATGCACAGCATGCCACTGGGGAAGTGGTGGGTCAGACGGTTGAGGCACTGGGTTGCTGATTGGAACTCAGGGGTTTAAGCCCTGCCGCCAACGGGTTGCCACTGTTGGACCCTTGGGCAAGGCCTTTATCCCTATGCCCAGACAAAATCACTCTACTGTTTCCAGTCCCAAAGCGCGAATGAGAAAGGAAAAGGGTTTGGCATGGGCTAGGAACCCATTCCTGCTATACTGCTATAGAAATGATGGAACCTGTCACCTCAACAGCACAACAACAAACAACATGGACAAACAAGAAGCTGTTCCAAAAATCTAGTTTTATACATCAGTTTGGGGTTCCTTAGTCCTCCGTTGACTGTTAAAAAAAAAAAACCCTTTCTTGCAATCATCCATACAGAAATAGGAAGTTGAACCGCTCACGTTACTCTGTATGCAACACAGTAAGCAATCACACCTGACATGACCTGAACCCCAGACCACTGTTTTCAAGCTGACCATAGATTGGGTTCTTTGAACTGCTCCCAGATTCAAAAACAGCTTTCATACTTCACATCAAACAGACCAAATGCTTAGGGCATGTTTTAAAAAAATAAATTTAGAATTTAGAATGGGGGTTTCGATGGGAAGCAGGAAAACATCACTGTTACATCCTTAGATATCAATGTGACCAAGGAATGGAAGAATGTCTTGTACGCTTTTATCTCTCATTTGGTTGCAGGATAGTTTCTGGATGGGATGCTTCTAGAACCTATGGATTAAGTTTGATCCTGTGAGTAGTGCTGGATTTCAGGACAGCATTTTCTTTAAACTCTTTGTAATAAAGGGTCAAAACCTTCCAGCTTCTTTGAGGTTGAGTTGCTGATCCATCAGGTGTCTTCATCTTGCTTGGTGTCTTCTTTGGTCCTGATCGCTACATTTTTCCAAGAGTGCTTCAAGAGAAATCATCATGGTAGCTGAATGAGGGTAATGCTGCAAATGTGACCCAACTATAGCAAGCTCCATCTCTGGATAACTTTCCTCGATTGTGGGTTGCTGTGCACATCTTATTCTGATAGTCCATTCAGAGCAGAACCCAAGCTTATTGAAGTCTGACCAATCAGAATAGAGAATTCAACAGCTCTATGATATAAACAATATTATGTGCTTTTCTGACAGAGCTATTGACTTTCGCTTGCTCATCAGGCAAACATTTGCATTTTGACTTCATAACACCAACTGCGCTCTTCCGTGGCTGGCGCACAATATTCGAGTATTCAATCAGCCACTAACAAACATGAATGTCTATGTAGACCCGTGCTACAACGCTGGAGGTTATATTTGAGATGGTGGAAAGCATCGGGGATTGTACAGTCAGCTTCCTATGCCGTATCTCTTTAAAGAGAAGTGACATATTCACTGTCAAGCTACAAATGCTGTGTGGAGTCGGGGTGAAACAGATAGACCTTCCACACAAACACACACATACCGAACAGTTGCATTCTCTGACATACACACTCATCATCAGCTTCACGGCTTAGTAAAATCCTGCTTTCTTATTGATTGTTGTAAGAATGCAGGGTAGACTGGCTGTTCATTACTCAATGCAGATGAGTAAAGAAAGACTCCAAAGTTAATTGTCAAACCATTTAGCTTTTTTTTCTCCATGTGTAGAGATGATGGTCTCAGCAATTGGTGGTCAAGTGGAAAGTCAATGTGATTCATCAAATTCCTTCCAAAACCACGCTTCGGTGATCCCGAGACGAGCCTCCAGAAGAGAACGCAAAGCGTGTTGATTGCGGTCTGCAATGCATGACTGCATGTTCTTAATTGCTGCTCTGGCATCTCTGACAAAGATCTAAAGTCGTTTGCCAGTCGAGTCTGAAATCTTGCTTCTGTTTCCACGTAATTAGGATACAAATTGCCCCAAATGAAGCCCCAAATGCCAGGCTGTTGCACGGAAATGAATCTGGATCTTTACAAATCGCTTCACCGGAGGTTTCGGTTTGGTGCCAAACAGACACACACACACACACACACACACACACTACAAAGCATGATTATTTGATATACAATTAACCTTTGAATGGGTGTAAAACAGCTGGTGAAGCAGTGGCACTGGCTGGAGATCACTTGCATGACATTGTTGTCTGTGTCTATTAAAGAAATTTCCATAAAACACTTGGCGTGTGACATTTCCAGGATGGTAAACCTGACGGAGGTAAACATGTGTGAATTAATATGCATCGTTACCTTCAGAAATGAGAAGAATTGATTGAAACTACAGGCAAATGTGAATTTTTGTATTTTTTTTTCCCCCCTCCATGAATTCATAGTATGCTAATAATCCATATGCTATCCGGTGCCAACCAAACACTTGGACAGCTTGGTGGCTAACACGCTACAACAATATCTGTCCGTTATGATAATGCGAGATATGCTCTGACTTAAAAGCAGTACTTTCATGCCCAGCTTGTCACTAAAGAAGTCCTGGGACTCGTGAGGGACTCTGGCTGTATCGAGGAAAACCTCAGTGCGAGGACAGTGGAGCGAAAATGGCTGCCAGAGGTCTCAGGCCTGGCCCGGGGCTTCTCGCCGTAAATCAGCAGGATCCATTAAGAGCGCAGTGAGCACTTTCCACCCTGGTAATACATCTCCTGGCAGTATTTCAATCTCCCTTTTTTTTTTTTTGCCGACACCTACAGCATTTTTTCCCTTAATCTTTATAATAGCGTCGACTGGCGGTTAGAGACCTTGTCCCATTTGTCACCTTTTTACTGTGCGCTTGAGACACGCTGACCCACACATTGTGACACCAATTAAAGCAGACAATTTATTTTAGCTTAGTCGTGGATAAGGAAGCTTCCGAGTCGGCTTTGGGCTTTTCGCCGCCTCCGTGCATCTGCTACGATCCCCGACTGTTGGTTATGTAAATAGATCCGGTTTTGCGTACTCCAAGACAGCGGTTTTAAAGTTGTTTTAATTACAGCGTATAATTTACAGGGAATATATATATTCCAGGAAAGGAGAAACTGTTTACCCATTACAGCTTAGTAGGTGTCTTACTTCTTAATCTCTGCGTGATTGATATTTAATAGGGGAAATAAAGAACAATCGGTGCGATAGGAGCAGACGTTATTGGGCATCTGGCAGCAGCAGACGTTTTCTCAGGAATTGATAGATTCACAGCGGGCTGGTGGTAATGTTTCACTTTTCTACTGATAGGGGCATGACAGCTGGAAATCCAATATATGAGCTTGTTATGCATGGCTCCGTTTTTATAACAAATGATTAGCAAGGCTACATAGCCATGTGTCTGAACGGGACCCTTATTTCTTTCATGATGAACTGAAAGCAACAGTCTTATTTTATACGATAAACAAAGATGAAATTTAGAACGGTTTGTTTTTTCTGAGGGAACACAAATCGGTTAACACAATGTTTGCTTTGGCAAGAATCCTTTGGGATGCTGAGACCATTTTCAGTTGTGCTTAACCAGTTAACCTTTTTAAAAGCTGTCTGAATTGCACTGACAGCAAGAAAAGCAATACAGCACATGGGGGCATGCTGGTAAAGGAAAATAAACAACTATACAGTAGTGTGATGTAACCGGAGGCAAAGTGAATTACTGTTACCAGCCAAAGTGGATTATTTTCCAATAATAGCACATCCCAAAGTGGATTATTTTCCAATAATAGCACATCCCAAAGTGGATTATTTCCTCTTATACCACTTAAATTTTAGCATATTAATATATTATATATATACACATATTAATAACATATTAAAACTCACTCATCGTCTATACCTGCTTCATCCTGTGCACATGGTCATTTGGGATCTCAGGAGACGCGGTACACCCTGGATGGAGTGCCAATGCATCACACACATGCTCTTCCAAACACTACGGGTAATTTTTTGAGAACACCAATTAGCCGAAGCTGCATGTCTTTGGACTGTGGGAGGAAACCGGAGAACCCGGAGGAAACCCACCAAGCAGGGGGAGAACATGCCAACTCCATGCACACTGACACCAAGACGGGAATCGATCCTGGACCCTGGAGGTACAAGACAATAAATAAAAAGCAGATTGTCACATTACTAAACACCTTCTGACTTTTCATCTAAATTTATGGCATAATGTATTTAAATGTCTTTTTACAATCATTATTATATAATTTTAGCTCCGGTGTTGATTTCACACCCGGGCAAATGGCACATCAGATATCTTCTACACATTTCTGCCCTGTAGGTAGTGTCTAGAAATGTATTTCAGTATACCTAGAAATGATGACAGTATACCTCTGGGGTCCAATGAACATGGGTTATCAATTCAAGACTCAAAGAACCCTTCCATGATACATTTTTTTTTTGGGATATATATTTATCTCCTGGCACACCTGAGGCAGGTAAGTGATGGACTATACTAATTCCCCAGCTCAGCTTTGTCGACTCCATCACCAAAATCTCAGAAAAACCCGCTGTTCTAAAGAACTTCATCATGCTTTTAGTGCAAGTAAAAAAAAAAAAAAAAAAGACATACGTTCACCTCGTGAAACTTTGGTCGATCTTGTTACTTTTATGACCGAGAGGTTGAAGATGCAATAAAATAAGTGTACTTGTACTTTACTGTTAGCGGATATATTTATGGTGGTCATTTGTTGGTTTGAGGAAATGAAAACCAGAGTTATAAGGACTATAGCTCTTCATCGAATTACATGATGTCAGAGGGTCTGGCTAGACATTTGACCTTTGCTTGGTTTCGACAGTATATCTGGGCTGAATGTGTTCTAACCCAAGCCGTTGTTATAACGTATTGCTGCAATGAACATGGGAATACTGGACCCTAGGTACATTCATATTTGGACACACATACTGTACCTTATGCACATTCTCATTCATTCCTGGTAGCTGTAATGTCTATGAACACACAATAGCTTATCTTTGTGAATAATGAAACGAAACCAAGCCCAGAATGCACATTAAGCATAACCGCTCTCCCATGGGATCAGCCTATGCAACCAATATAACCTTTTAGTTATATTGAAAAAGTGCTGACAAATAAACATCTCGGCGTAGATCTTGCTCATCGCAGCAACATTACAATAGCACTGTACCTACCGTCGCCTACCAGCTCAGGGAAAATCCGAACAGGCTACACGCATTATCGGCGTTCTGCTAGATTACAGAAACAAGCCTTGAACTGCAATCCTTATTAATTTTCCTGTGACAACATTAATGGAGTGCAATGGCCCGTTCTGTTCTTTCTGTGCACTGTGTCTCAGTGGGCCCTCCTTCCAGTGGACTCAGACATGCTTTACGGTCACTCGTGGTTTAGTGGGAGTCACATTTCATTAATACCAGTCGATTTTCGCATGATTTGTTTCAATATCAATTGAGGTAATATGTATTTGAAAGGCCAAGAACAAAGCATTTGCAGGAATCGCTGTAAGCGAGTAGAAAGTACTGTAGTATTGGTGTGGAAAGGAAATAACGGAGGATCTTAGACCTCTCTTTTCATGGGTATCGTATGAATAAATGTCAGAATGGTCTTGAATAAAATTTTGGTATTTACAGATATGCACTGTTGTGTACTATTATTATTATTTTTCTTTTTATTACATCATCCTCCCTTACGGAAAAAAAATGACAATATATTGTAAAAAATATTAAATATACATTTCCATATATAGGAAACTAATGCTTATATGTATTAATATACTGCAATATACAGTATGAATGGATTATGTATGGATATATACTGTATATTGCAATGAAGATTAAAACTATTATATTTATACTTATAATTGTTCTATTGAAACATTATTGAAACATGTTTAAGAATTATACACGCAATTTTACTTTCAGTGTGCTCTGATTAATGCCTATGAAGTTCGAACTACATTAACATATAAGCATATTGTAAAAAATATATAAAGAAATAGATATATTCAATCAAATTCAATATATCACGAAGTATATTGTTGAATATTAAATTACATACATTAAAATATACATTTGAAAATATTTGTATTTATTTCTCAATATATAAAAAGCGGCAGTAACTTATGTATTTTCCAATATACTGAAATATATGAATACAACATATTATTCTGTATATTGTGAATGTATTTTTGAATATGAATATCTTTTTTTCTGCTAATTATTAGTTAGTATCAGCAACGAGAAATATTTACATCATAAAATCTTTTCAGTTTACCAGTAGAAACAGAACGTTAAATCATTTATTATATTGACAGTTAATATACAGTATAGAGAAATATATTTTCTTTACATAAGGACTTAAATGCTTTTCAGGCCATTTTACCTGAAAGCATCATTTAAACCAGCGGTTCTCAACCATGACCCTGGAGGAACACGGCCCTGCACATACTGTACTGTATACAGTATTCTCAGCTCGCAGGACACCTGATTTAAATTTTTCTTCATTTAAGTTGGTGTAGTGGAGCAGGGAAAACACTATAATATGCAGGGAAGTCGTCCTCCAGGACAAGGGTTGTGAACCACTGATTATGCATGACTAATACTACACAAAGTTGCACAATGGCGTAGTGGTTAGCATTGTGGCCTTGCACCTGCGGGGTAGAGGATTCGAGGCCTGCCTCTGGTACAGTATGTGTGTATGGAGTTTGCATGTTATCTTCGTGCTTGCGGGTGGGGGGTTTGGGGTCCTCAGGGTACTGCAGTTTCCTAGCCTAATGCAGATTAGGTTAGTTGGCGCTTCAAAATTGCCGGTAGTGTGAGAGTATGTGCCTGCTTGTTCACTGCAATGGACCAGGATGTGGAGTGAGAATGTGTGTGTGAGTGAGAGTTATGCTAATGACTTAATCCGAAGTAAAATATCCAAAACAAAATGCTTATTTACTAACAGCTAGAATTTTATTGGCTGTCTAGCCAGTTTTGTCAGCTACTGGAAGTGACGCTAGGCTAATATATATATAAGTATACAGTATATATACAGTATATATATATATATATATATATATATATATATATATATATACACACATATATATAGTGTTTAGCAAGTTAGCATGCTTTGTTTGCTAATGCCAGGTTAGCCTAGCATCAATTCCAGTAAAATTCCAATACAATTCTAGCTAGTTATTTGCTATAGTTAATATATATATATATATATATATCGTGGCTTAGTGGTGTTGCCGTTCACCTCCAGGTTCCCGCCTCAGGTCTGTGTGCATGGAGTTCGCATGTTCTCCCCATGTTTGACCTCTTGGGGCATGACTCCACAAGACCTCTGAGGGTGTGTGCTGCGGTCTCTGGCATGAGGAAGGATCCTGTGGGTGCTGTGGGATGTGGGATCAGGCTTCAGTGGATCAGACTAGTTAGGACGGTGCGATCCATGGATGCTCAGCTGGTTTGGGATAGGCTGAAACAATAACCTTGAATTCTTTGTGTGCTAAGGCCCATACGCAGCAGGCTGTGGTGCACTGGGTGTTCTGATACAGTATATTTCTATATTAGTCAGCTTTGACGTTATTAGCAAATTGTGCTGCATTGGGTTTCGGATCAGACCAGACAGCCTGGATGTTGGTCCCCACTTGTAAACTGGCATACAACAATCAATGTTGTTCAGTTCACTTTGAGTTGGTCTTAATGTTATGGCTGATAGGTTTATATTATACTGTATGTGAAGCCAATTATATTAACATACAGTCATTGACTGGAATGGGAAAAGAACACACCTTTGAGATCTACGTTCCAAATACAACTGTAATGAGTAAAAAAAAAAAAGCTTTAACTATTGTTACAAAGAACAAAATGTATTTTCCTCTCCTGTTCACAAGCCATTCGGGATAGCTCTACTTCGGCATGTCACATACGCTTTGGTAAAAAGGCGACAGTCAAGCGAGTGTATCTAACTTCTGCTATCTAAAATAAACAGGGTTTGCATGTCTGATGACTTTGGGGAGTACATTAAGATGGAGGGAGCCCCAGATGGGCGTCGCCGTTCCACTCAACGCTCTCTGTTTCATTATCTCGCCGTGTTCTCTCCTGACCCGCCGCAAAAATGACAACTGATTTACCTCAAGATCAATTTGTATGTAAATCAGCGAAGACTTGGAGGAGCGACAGAGTGGATTAACAGTAGTCATTTTCAGGTCTGCTGACTGTCGGTCGGGGGAAGCACACCCAAATGGAGAGGTTAATGGAGCTGATTTAGATAATGTGACCCTTTTAAAAATGAAGCCCCAGTCTCTACATGGCCTGACCCACCCTGCCCACATTTGCCTGAATCTAATTGAACTGCACCCACTTCTTTTTGCCGTCTGACTGCGTATGTTTTCCTTTTTCCTTTTTTCTTTTTTTTCCTCTCAACCCTGCATTTGAACCGTGAAAGCCATGGAAGGTCCTCAGTATGCAGACCACAGCTGTGTTTTGCTGGAAACATTATCACACACAAGCATCTGATGTCCTGGTTTTTAAGACCCTGCTGTGGGCTGAAACAGCCCGTTCTTTGGTCATCAGCATGGACGTTAAAATATAGCAGGCGGCCAGTGAGATGACCTTTTATCTGGGATGATAAATGGCCTTTCTGACTCACAGACAGCCTTGCCAATTTCCTTCCCCTTTGATTCCCGGCTAAGGCGAAAGGTCCTTTCTCCAACTTGTGCGTGGAGCGTGCCGGATGTGTCGCTCCTCGCCAGGAGCTGTGAGACTCATTGTGAAAGCACAGATGTTTTGGCAGCGTCTCTTCTTCACATCTTTCCTCTCCTTTCTTCCTCCAAATCCCTGTTAATAATTTAAAATGCATTTGCAATTTGACCATGAGGCCTTACATGACTATGGATTTAAAACCAGGTGTAGAGGTTCAACAGTTTAGATGCAATGGGGTCCAACTGATATTACATTTACAAAAATACATGTCAGGCAAAATAAAGTGAAAGTAAATGAGACTCAAAGGGATCGGACAAAACGTTCTGGTCCCCACAGGCATAGATGAGCCTCGGGTCACCAGTTCATGTTGTTATGTCATGATGTTAATGTTATGGCTGATTGGTTTATATTGTATAGTATGTACTGTAGAGCCATTTCAATTAATATACAGCATACAATAATTGACTGAAATGGTTAATCAAATTACCTTTGAGTGCTTTAAGGGTCCAAATTCATCTGTAAAAATGTAAAAACAAAAAGCTTTAATTATTATTATTACAAAGTACAATATATATTTTCCTCCCTTGTTCACAAGCCATTCGGGATAGCTCTACTTTGGCACGTCACATACACTTTGTTGAAAAGGCGACAGCCGACCGAGTGTATCTAACTTCTGCAATCTAAAATAAACAGGGTTTGCATGTCTGATGACTTTGGGGAGTACATTAGGATGGAGGGAGCCCCAGATGGGCGTCGCCGTTCCACTCAACGCTCTCTGTTTCATTATCTCGCCATGTTCTTATTGATATTGCATTTACATATATGTGTGTCAAGCAAAATAAAGTTGAAGGTAAATGAGATTGTAAACATCGGCCAATTGTCCTTCTCAATAACCTGTGCATGGTTCGTAGTTGCTGTGTTATATCTCTATATCTATATAGCTATATCTATGAGTGCAGATATCTCAATGCATTTCATTTATTAGCATTTTGAAGATCAGATGAAGAAGAAAATGAAGTTCTGTCTCTGGTTGTTTTATTGTTTTCACTGATAGTGAGATAGGACTATGTTGAAATGAGGTCATGTTGGGAGTAAAACAGTATAAATTATTCATATTAAAAAAATACTATTAAAAATTGACTCACTGTCATCTCTCACCTCTTGGGTTGCAGGTTCAAATCTGACCCGTGTTTGGTGGGTTTCCTCCGGGTACTTGCGTGCAATCCAAAGAACTGGTGTACGCTGATTGGCATTTCCGAATTAGCCATAGTGTATGATCAGGACTGTTTGTGTGTGTGTGTGTGTATGGGTCCCTACCTTTTGCCCTTAGCTTCCTGGGAAAGGCTTCAGGCCCCCCATGATGTGGTGAGGATAATGATAGATAATGGTATGTAAATCATGTCATAGGTTCAGGTCACAGCCTTATGTCACTGGAACTCGACCAGAGCAAATGTCGCAAAAAACACGAATAAAACATATGGGATATTGGTGCACAGCGTTAAAAATAATGTTAGCTTCATCTCAAATAATTGAGCAGGTCTCCTTTTCTTTTAGGTGACTCGCAAGGACCTTGATCGTTTCAACAATGTCCTTATTTGCAAAAACTGGACGTGACAGAGTAGATGAACAGACATACTTTTTGTAAAGCAAACGTTGTGCATCTCTTTCCGTCCATTCGAACAGTGCAGCCATGACCGCTTTGATTTTCCTGCATTTGCTTGCCTGGCCAGTCAGAGAGTCAAGAAGAGCTGACCTTGTATTCTGTTGCTTATGTTTTCTCCACTTGAACAAATAGATTTTCTTTCCGAAGAAGCGTGCTCCCTGGATATTTTTGGAACAAATGTATGAATATGAACCAGATATGCTTTGACCTCTGCCATTCTTTTCATGCTACCACTAGATTCTAGTTTCAATTTTACTGACTTCTTTGGTTCCCAGTTCATCCACTCTGTGGGCGTCTTTGGTTGAAGTCAAGGTGAGGTGAGAATAAATACTCTGTACAGCCGCACACTTTTTGAGATGAAAACTTATCATTGTGAGAGTCTCGGAAAAACAGAATGAACCTTCTGCAAAGTTCATTGTTCTTCTGGTCTTTTATGTGAAGTGAATGGGGGATGTTACGCTTTATCAATTTAGCCCATGTAACTGTTAAACTCAACCTGTATTATTATTATTATTATTATTATTATTATTATTGTAATTCCATAAAAAGGTGAACCTTGACATAACGTATACGGTTTCTACAAAAGTATTCTGATAGACTAAAAATACAGTACTACGTTTTCTTTAATGACTAAAGCTTTATTAGTAAATGATGAATAGTACAATGCTGAGCATCACAAACCATAAAAAGGCACATCAATTATGAAATCTACAGAGAAAAAAAAGAAAGAAGCGACAACATGAAAAAATGCCTCTATAATAATTTCATAGTTTTTTTTTTTAAATAATTACTATTTCAAATGTAAAAGTCAGTGTTTCGTGATGCTCTTATATGGTGTGTAGCGCACTAATTCAGACACGTCACATCCATAACGTGAGGTTGACACACCAATAACGGCAGTTAATTCAAAATCATTAATTACAAAAACGATCCAAATATTGTCAAATCTACACTTTTTTTTAATGTGTTCTTAGTCTCTTCCATGGCACAAGTGTAATGCTTCATGCAATTGATTTTAAAATTCACAGAGGTTCTGGAAAACCTGTACTTTCTCATTAAAGCTTCTCTGTTCAATATCAAATCCTTAACTCCAATAAAATGCTGTATATTATCAGTATGTAAATGATTGTATGAACTTCGAGGATTTGTTTGGTTTTAGCTTATGGGTTTACATTAAAATTATACAAATGATCATTTGAGCTTGTCCATGCTCAGATTCCGTTTCTCAGAACACAGAGCGGCCTACAGATACAGATATGGCCACTATGGGCTGCAACGCCTAGTGTGCATGCTCAAGTTCATCTGATTACTGCCTGAACTCTACTCCCCTCCCACACACTCACACTCACACACACACACACACGCACACAGTCACAGTGAATAATGTCTATATACAACCACATCCATGTATATTCTTTGTCTGTCTCACCAGCCATTACTGATCTTTTTCCTACATCTGATCCTGCTCTGTGCTGATCACCTGACCCCAGGCTGGACAAGAAAAGAATGAAGATCTTCCAAGAAAATCCACATGATGTGACCTGTGGAATATTACAAACAATGTATAGAGGCGAATGTGTTCTGGTAATGGGGTTGACTTCTGCTGCTGAATTATTATTATTTTTTTGCCTGACCTTTTAAGGATGAGCCGTTTCAAGGATGTTGCGATGTTAACCGGATTCATTTATAAATGCACAAATCAGATTTTTTTCCAAAGGATTTTTATGATTTTATTTCAAGGTGAAGTAAATTGAAGTTAGTTATATGTGCAGGCAGCATGCTGTTTTCTTTAGTATTGTGGATAATCATTAAAGCTATTTAGCAGAAATGCACATAGAATGTCATGAAGCACATTTTCAAAGCACTGTAAAAATAGTTAACATGCCAATTTGCAAATGTAATGTCATTGGAACATGAATAAAAAAAACAATCCTGGAGTCACACAGATGTCAAAAAAAAAAAAAAACCGTTTACACTAAAAGAAGTTTCGCTAATAGATTTTAAAAAAACTGCATTTGATTGTACAGTAGGTTCCTGCCTGCACGTCCTCTGCTTTGGCTAATATTGTGATCATCTGGGAGAGTTTATGCCGTTGACGGATGTGTGACTTTGAAGGCTGAGAGCTTGTGACAGGTGACGCTTTGTCGATATTCATTATCACCTCTGACAGAAGCGTTGAATAATTCTCATTATTAATGATTAATGTGTCTTCAGGGGAAGAGCAAGTCAATCACCCATCATAAGACTATCAAACGTCAGTTTGTCATTTTCTCCATTAAGAATTAAAATAAATAAATAAATAAATAAAACAGTCTCATTTTGCAATAACCCAAAAGTGACCCAAAAGACAGTAAAACCAAAAATGTCGCAAGAAATTCATAAACGCAACATGAAAAACAAAAACCTCTCAACAAAACCAAAAACAGAGCAGTAAATTCATAAACGCACCAGGAAAACCAAAAACATTACAACAAAAACAAAACTTCATAAACATCAACAAAACAAAACAAAAAAATAAACAGAAAAGCAACTTCATAAACACAGCAGCCAAACCAGAAACATAACAAACTCAAAAACAGAACTGCAAATTCATAAATACAACAGCAAAGGTAAGAACACAACAAAACCAAAAACATCACATCAAGTTCAGCAACATGACAACAAAACAAAATTAAAATAGCAAAACTTATTACTAAACCAAACACACAACAACAAAACACATTATTAGACAGACAAAAATGCAACAGCAGAACAGCTCATCTGCAAAAAAACAGCAAGTTTAGAAACACACAAACAACAAGATCATCTTAACAAACCAAATAGTCAACAGCAAAACCAAAATCATACTAACAAAGTGATAAAAAAATCTGAAAGTCAAAGTGCATTTAAATAACATCAGCAGCAGGTTCGCCGGTAGGACCAGAGGATCAGCTGCAGCTGCATCTGCACTGAGATCTAAAAACATGGCCAAATACTGACATATTACATCCTGGCGGAGCCAAAGCATAGCAATAGCCTTAAAAAAAAAGTTTGAAAGACGTAAGAAATAATCAGAGAAGTGGCAGAAGAACACATGACGTGACACCAGCTGGTCAGATCTGTGATCAGTTCTAAGCTCAGATTGCACTGAAAACATACTGTATATACAGGCTAAAAAAAACCTACAGTACTTGGCAACTAAATTAGATATACAGTATGCCGCTTTTGCCTGTAGTGTGTAGGTAGCACTTTTCCGCTCATTCAGGAAAGAATTGGACAGTCAAGGTTCATATGCATACACGTGTTATACAAGCAGCCTTAGCAGTCGAGCAAAGTTATCCTGAAGATATGGCAGCGAATTAAAAAGAGCTGATCTTTTCACTCCAGCTTCACAATGACTTTTAATTAAGCTTTAGCTGCTTTCACACTAGGGACTCCGGCACAGATTCGAGTACACTTGATTCCAAAGTCCACTACATTGGAGTAGTGTGAGCACTCTGTATCATACCCAGGCATGAATCAGCCTGCTGTGCTCAGGTCCCCGTGACCTTCAGCATGGTACAGTGTCCTTCAGCATAGTTTGTTTCAGCTATAAAAGATAACTCTACCAAAACATGAGAATGGACTGCTGTTTAAAATGGGATATCATCACTACCACTGGGATCCTCCAAAATCTGAGTATGTTATGCAGCAAGAACGAAACACATCCTCGATCTGCACAGGCACAGCTGGTACAGTAGGAAAGCAGGTGAGATGGTTTTGCTCCTAGGATAAATATCTCCAAAATATCGATAATAGTAAGCTTAGCGCAAAAGGGGTCCTTGTTGTACTTTTCCGCTGTTTGTTGGTGGATTGTAAACCATCTCAATGCATAGCGCCATCTAATGTATTGGAGTATGTGGATGCCTGATTGTACAGATTAAATTATACAACAAGTATTAAAACAATACAGTAAAATAAAAACGGGTGGCACGGTGGTGTAGTGGTTAGCACTGTCGCCTTGCACCTCCAGGGTCTGGGTTCGATTCCCGTCTCGGTGTGCATGGAGTTTGCATGTTCTCCCCGTGCTTGGTGGGTTTGATCCGGGTACTCCGGTTTCCTCCCACAGTCCAAAGACATGCAGGTTAGGTAAATTGGCGTTCCCCGCAACCCTGAATACAGGATAAAGCGGTATAGACAATGAATGAGTGAGTGTAAATAAAAACAACATCTTAGCAGTGAAGAGAAGCATCATACAGTATGAGAAAATGTACAACAGAATAAATGTTAAAGAAAGGTAATTAAAAACAAACTATCCTACATAAATAAACAAAGTTTTGTCTGTACATAGTTCAGAACTCACTTATTTCTATGATATCTTTATGTTTCATATATTGGAGGACCCGAAACCAGTTCCAACATTTTCCGTGTGTATGTCTGTCTGACAGAATTTAATGAAACTTTGACAGTTGGTACTGTAGGTATTTGCCTGAAGTTAAACCTGCACCATAAATTAAATCAAAATGATGAGTAGAAGTGAAATTATGAGCAGTTACTGCCCTTTTTTGGACAAATATAGCGCTTTTTCTCTTGATGTGGGCTATAAGCATCACTCAACAGAGCCAATTAATGCGATAGTTTATTGTGTTTATCCACAGAGTATGTGGAAGCGCCACTATATGAAAAAACATGGGTTGTTCGAGAAAACATACCTGCAGCGGTCCAAGGTAAAGGCAAGGAAAATACCAGAACTGAAAGCCCAGTGTTATACGCTAAAATCAAAATATTGAGTATACGTGATGTTACTGTATGAACAATTATGGGTTGGATTTAATAATCTACTTTAAAGTAAGCTACTGCCTTAATGTGAACAAACATCTGCACCAATAGATATTAATTAGAAAAGCTGAACTGAATATTTTTACTAGAATTAGTTCATATTTTTACCACTGAAAAAACAGTGAAAGTGAATTTTAATAAGCTGGAGTCACTTTAACACTAAACTACTACTTTACTACTCTACTTTTTTTTATTTCTCCTCTGTGAAGAAATTCTGCAGAGTTCTGTCGTACAGACAGACAGACGTGTACGTGGGCTTCAACCTGAAATAATAATAATAATAATAATAATATCATCACTGATTGCATTAAAGCTGACCAGATTATTTTTAGCTTTAACCTTTCAACGCCGCATATTTACGCTAGTAAATGATACGAAAGACAATGTGATTTCGTTCTATAGTTAAAATTAGCACAATTAATAAGCTGCAGGTTAAATAACTGAGGATTATAACGTTTGCGTTTTTAGTGTCGCTGTCTTGGTTCCGCTTCTTTTTCCTTCTCTGCTTGTGCCTCCAAATTGCATTTTTGTTTTTCCTCTTGCGTTGTGTAATTTGTTTTTGAAATTGCTGTTGTGTCTTAATGATTCTGGGTTGCTTTTAGTTCTGCTGTCGTGTTTTTTTTAGATTCGTTGTCTCATGTTCTTTAAAAAGAAAGATTTTTGTTTGTCCTTTGTGTCCCAAAACTTGCTGTTTCATTTTGAGGTGTTTGCTCGGTCCCTCGCGTCTCTGACTTTGCTGTTTTGCCTCCACATGAAAGTGCGCTACTTCTGTTGCTAGCATCGACCGTTTTATTTGCCTCATGTCACTAATCCATTACTTCTTGATATTCTTTGGTTGTCTATTATCCTTTAATCACAGTAATTAAGCACCGATTTCCTTTTTTTGCATCATCTATTTTGTTTTCCCTGCATTTCCCACCAGGTTCTGTACAGCAGATTTGGCGCTGCCTCTTTCTCTTGTCACACACACACACACACACACACGCACTGACACACGGAGCACGGCGGCTGCCACTAGATATGAGCCTGCTGTGCAAAATTACACCCATAAATCATGTCATGGGCAGTTTAATTTTATCTGCAAAGCTAACTAGGCTAAACAGCCAACAGCCAATCATGTGACACAAATCCCAGAGATGGAGGAATAAAAAAGCTCTTTGTGTTATTAGATGGAGATATCATCTATGTCTGACACAACACAAGCAGCGTATGTTTCATAAAACGGTTTGCGATTTAGAAGCGAGAGCGAGAGAGAGAGAGAGAGAGAGAGAGAAAAGGGGAAAATATAGTACACTGTCTGTCGGTTTGGGTGATGGCAAGGTTGGTTGCAGTAAGCCTCTCTACCAACACAATCTATCACACACACAACAGCTCATGTAAGCTTTTTAATGTTGTTGTTCTTGCTGCTGCTTATGATTAATTATTTGAAACGATGAAATATGAAACGAGAGTAATTTAAACGAAGAAGAAAAAGAAACATTGTTGCTTTTTTTTTTTTTCTCTTCCACATGACAATTATGCACTGGAGTGTTTTTTTTCCCCAATTAAGCTTTGCTTGTTGTCACTTTAATATGAAACTTGCTGCCTTATAAAAGCCTGCAGGATCTCAAGCTGAAAATACCAGCAAGACAATGTGTGCACCTTCTTGCCAGGAGATTTCATGATTTTTATGGCGGTGTGACAGATGGATGCGTGCACGTCTTAATTGCGCGTCTCACCGGATGGACTGTTAAGCAGCTGGACCACTTCCTTTACCTTCAGTGTCTAATATGGTTGAATACAGTACATCGATGAGCTAGAACAACGTGCCAGACATTAACGCCACTTGAGTATAGCTGCAGATAACAAATCCCATTTTACTCGGCTCTGCTCATTTGCTCAACCCGAGTCCTTCTCTAAATGTACTCTATAGAAGATGGCAAGCTCTGAGTGTCACATCTTTTGCAATCCATTAACCCCCCTACAGAGCGCCATCCTTCCCGGCGTGCGTTCTAGAGGATGGTGGGTTTAATGGCTCTGAAGTACACGTGCCATTGCACAGCCTCTAGAAGGTAGGGGGATGCCGGGGGTGGGTGCTGATGACCTGTAACATTTTTATTTCTCCCATAAATAACTCCATTAAGATGTCTATAAAAGCACGTCCAGATGCCAGAGATGAGGGAAAAAAAGGAGCGAACATATGTTGGGTTGCATTGAGATTCCACAGGACTGCCGGAAGGGAATAAATAGACGACGATCAATATGCTACAGTATCGAATAACAAGCAGTTCATCAAAAAACAGTCTGTCTGGCAACTGAGATACAATGAAACAGGAGGGTCTTTTTTTTTTGTAAGGTATAACACGTAGCATATGTGCCTGGGACAAAAGTTTCAACATGCCTCCTTGTACAAAGAAAATAAACAGAACACCTACACTACACTATGATATTCACTTCAGATGGGAAGCCTAAGGGAAGTTGTTGAACTTGAATTTTGTATTTAAATGTCGGTTGGTGGCATTTTACAAAAATACAGTTTAAATATTTGTCTACATGCATTACAAGTTAATTCGGGGTAATTTCCGGGTTTGCCAATCCTTAGGAAAAATATAAACGAAGAAGCCATTTAGTGACGCTAGTTTCCTCCGGGATCTGTTAGCTGGATTGACACCTCAAAAATTTCCCTAGAAAATGGGTAGGCGCTTTACAGATGTAACTGATTATTTAACATTATTTGGAAATGAAAGTTTTTTAAATGGATACAAATACAGGTAGGAATACAAGGTACATAATTTTTTTTGTTTCTTTAGAAAGCTAACCTGGGTGTGAGCTAGCGCTTAAATATGAGGCTTTTAGGATGAACATCATTGCAGCATTATACGTAGCATCCTTAGTAACTACCTGGTCAGGATGGTTTAAATGAGTCTACATACCATTTTTGGGGAAATAGAAATAGGAAAGAATTTAAATTTGTTTAAGAAGTGGTGTAACTGACCAACTGTATTAAAACCTGTATCAACCAAAATCCGTCAAGCACCGTAATGAAACCGGCTCTCATGAAGGCCGTCCCAGGAGGGCGAGACCAAAACCTACCTCT
>JAQQZT010000009.1:5818465-5829654 GCA_030068275.1 Clarias platycephalus | reverse complement strand
GGTTAATTTGTTTTATTTTTACTTTATATTTTGTGTTAATTATTTTTATGTATTTATTTTTTGGGGCTGTGGAACGATTTATTAGAATTTCCATTATTTCTTATGGGAAAATTTGCTTTGATTTACGATTTACGTGTTTTGGAATACGAGCCCGCCTCCGGAACGAATTATACTTGTAATCCGAGGTTCCACTGTATACCTTTTTATACTCTTTATCCCTTTTAATCGCCAAGGTCTCTTTAAATAACACTTATTCTGTACATATATTTTAATCTTTAAAGTCTAAATACCAGTCTAAACACCCTTTCCTGTGCAATTCCTATCAGTGTCTGAACACTGAGTACAGCTCATTTAGCATGACTAGCAAATATGTTGCATTTGCTAGCTGTATTAGATCACGCAGCACTGTCAATGTGACCAAAGTGTATTGATGGCTTTAAACTTCCGCCGGGATGCCATCTGTAGCTCGGATATTCTCTTGACACGTAGCTTAGCGTAAGCAGGCCTGTCTCCAGCAGCCCATGATCCTCCTAAAGACGAAAGGCTGCGTTACTTCTCGGTGGCCGCGCTCAGGGGATGGACCGAGCTGGCACGAGTAAAATTAGCCTGATCCGTCCTAAAGCCTTATCGGGTTTGCTCACAAAGCCAGTTTGCAGATTTACACAGCAGTCCGCCGTTTGGAGAAGGCTTGGCTTACTTTGCTGGCAGATTCCTGCCAAGAGATCCAAAGCACAGAGCAAAGCCGAAGAAGAGAGATGAAAAACGCCTATGGAATGAGTTTCGAGTCTGTCGCATGAATCAATATTTGCAAACTTATTCATGCTATAATGTACCTATTATGTACAAATTTATTATACGTGACACAAGGCATGCGTTTGACTCACTAATTCATACAGGCAGACTGCAAAATAACTACCCCGTTCTGCATATCCCATAAGCCGTAGATTTGATTGGTGGCTCCACTTAATACCTCCTTAGAGAGCATTCGTCGGCTGACAGCAGAACACACACCTTCTGGAGTGATCTAACATCGCCTCGGAGCCAAATTAATGTGACAGTGACAGCTACCTGCACAATTCATTATTCAACCCGAAGAAATTAAGGTCATAAAACAAAAATGAAATAATGCGCCATAACTCATAGCCATAGTAAAACCAAAAAAAAAAAAAAAAAAAAACACGGTTGAGAGAGGACGTTCAAGAACGAGTCACTTTGCCCTGAAGTTTGAGTGACTCACTGCGAAATAAATCCCCAAATCTTCTTTCGGGTTCTGTTAATTTGGATGTACACAGGAAGGCGTCTCCTTGATAAAAGCCTTTCACTGTCGAGTATTACTTCACGTGCAATTTAAAACAAAATGTGGAACGGCTCAGCGGGGCTGACCTTTCGCTGAGATGTGAGATTGTGAATACCTGCGCTCTCGAGATGTCTTATCAAAAAATTCTGCACGGTCGTCTGTGGTGCTGTAATCAAAATTCGGCTTAAAGGAAATCGTTCCCCACGCATTCGTAATCAGGCTGACCAGGCTCGTTCTCGGGCGCGGAACAGAATACCTACATCACCTTCGCTCCTCCTGCGAGTTGCATATAATCAATCTCCTACAGCAAAGCGAATAAACAGTGAAGTCGGTACAACTCTCTGTTTTCTCACTGTTGACGAGAGAAAACAGGCCGGAGGAAAAAAAAAACATGTCTTTTTAATGGAACGTGTTTATCTTGCCAGGCTTCTTCGTCTCGTCCTGCATGAGTGGGTTGTTGGGTTGTATTAGATTACTGCAGTGCCGGGTGAAGAGAGAAAAGCGAGTCGGGTGACAGAGCTAAGAGTTTTTCCCTCTTGCCCTGGATATTAGCCTCAATAATGGCACGGATTGTTTTTCCGACTTTCGCACAGCTGTATTCCCATCTGCCTCAGCGCTCCGGAGATGCTGCCTAATTGATAAGCACAATATGCATGTTAACAGTTTTGATCATGAAGGCTCGGGCTCATTTACATAAAAAGTGGAAGGGAGCGAAAATAAATAAATAAGCATGTCAGGGCTTACTGTACGTACATGGGATTACATAATATAGTTAAACCGATAGCATGACTGAAACTGAACCCGAATGCATTTTATGTAATGCTCACATAATGCGCTCTAAATAGATATACAAGCACACTATTTTCTTTTTTCACTTGTTTTTTTCGCGTAGAAAGGCTCACAGGTCATCTGCTTGGAGCTGGAGGTGCTCATCAGGACTACGGTCTGATGCAGGGGTAACTGAGAAGCTAAATATAAAGCTTGCTGGACCAAAATGTTCATGTTCCGTGGTTTAAATAAGGCTAGTATTTTTTTGTTTTTCATATTTTTCGAAGCATAGGATATGGAAGGTATTTGAAGATCTAACCAAATGTGGATATCGCCATCCCGAATGGACAGACAGACTTCCTAGACCAGAAAGGCAAAGAAATGAACAAGAATATGAAGTACACACAGACTAGAGTAATATACCGTACAAAGACACGGTATATTGGATCACATACTTGCTTTCAAGATCTACTTAATTTTTATGCGCGCACCCCCTCCGGATATATAGATCCAAGATTTCCGTTCGTCTTAGCTGATGTTTCCTGAAGAGGGCAAGATTTTGAATTACGCCACTCGCCTCGGAGTAGTAATGAGAATACGGAATACATCATGAATTACACGGATATCAGAAAGGATCTGTTACCAAGCAGAGGCGGCGCCATTAAAACGATTAAAACAAGTGATTTATTTGCACATGAGCAGTTCTTTCTGCCTGAGTGGACTTTCATCAGTTAAGTCACCTCCTTTGCCAGGAAAGAAAGGCTGAAAAAAAGCTTAAAAGGCTTTTACACTGTCCATTACAATATGGAATAGCAAGTGCACCCATGAGCATCCAATGCATTCGGCGATGCCACGTTCATTTAGTTTGACATTCAGAAAGCAATCCATCACCCGAGCACGGCCATTACTGCGAGCCATACGAAAGCATGCTGATATGTCGCATAGAGAGCTGTGATTCTTATAAATGTTTGTCACTACGATGGGAGAGCATCTGCCGTTTGCCCACGCTGTTTCCAAGGATACCATGGTGGAGAAAAAGAGCTCGGTAAGAAAGCTCCATCTGCTGTTCCTCTGTTCAGCCCACTTGCCCACGACCCATTTCCCCCCCAAAATTCATCTGCCAGCTTGCAGTTCATTAGTGAATCTTGCAAGCATCAGTTAAAACTTTTTCTCTCCGCCACCACGTTGCGCCACGCCATAAATCACTGTCTCCTCCAGTGGCCGGGTGGAGGAAGCGCCACGAGCCTGCTGCCAGTACGCGCTGGAAACTACATTGCTTCATCCACATGATGTCATTTCTATCTTGTCAGAGGCCATGAAAACATAATGTGTGAAGAAATTGAATTTTCACTCTGAATGTTCACTCAGACCTCCTTAAAAGTCCAACTATGGGTCTTGTACTGTAGTTATATCATTCTCATATTACTTCCCTAAATGAGTTCTCCTTGGAACCGTGTCTGGTAGGGATATACATAGAACTTTGACTGGAAGATAAAAAAAAAAAAACAAGGAAATCTTTAGCATTTAACCTTTTCATTCCCTTTGGCCTTAAATCACAAAGCAGTGATGTTTTTGAACCTTCCACTAAATATGACTAAGACCTTTATAACCTGATGTCCAATAATAAGTGACTTCAGACTAACAGCTGTCAAACTGATTAAGATTAACTACAATCTAGATTCTAGTCCATGTAGGAGATCGGCTGCATAAATACAAGATGACCGTCGTATGCTCATTCTTATTCTGCACACTGCCAGCGCATTTTCTTCCTAATTCATTCCTTCCCCCGGGATCTCATTGCCGAGTCTATAAATTCACATTTTTTGGTGTCAGGTTTGGATTCATTGTGGTGGGAGTTGGAGTGCAGGTTCAGCAGATCTAACGGGTTTGAGATAGAGGATGCGCCATGGTGTGGCTTGGTAGTGATATATTACATTCTCGGAACCAACTGATAATTATACTCAAGAGTTTCTGCACACCCTCAGGCCAAAGCAATACGGTAGAAGGTTAACAGTTGATGGACTTATAATTATTTTAGCCTGAAGCAGCCAAAACTGGGGAATGAAACATAAAATATGTACAGGACTTTCATTTTTGAACTTTCTCAAAATAATTTTGCTACTTATGAAGGCTGTCAATATACGCTGCCTGGCCTAAAAAGCAGTGTGTTGCACACGCTAATATTGCGTTGGATCACCTCTCGATTTGACTGCAGAGTGCATCCATCGTGGCATTGATTCAACAACCTTATTCAATGCCACAACATTTATTGCTTGTAGAGTTGCATTAATTTTTAGCTGAGACCTCGTATTGAAGGTTAAGGTCAAGGCTGTGGTTTAGTCAATTTATGTGTGAAAATGATTCCTCATGCTCCCAGAACTAATCTTTCACAACTTGAGCCTGGTGAACCTTGGAATTGTCGTCCTGGAATATGTCCCTTGCCATCAGGGAAGAAAAACCCCATAGATGTGATAACCTAGTCGTTCGGTACATTCAGATCTTCAGATGACTTCATTTTATTGCGACATGATGTTGCTGAACCTAGACCTGAACAACCCCAGATCATAACACTGCCTCCAGAGGCTTGTACAGTGGCCACAATGCATGATGGGTGCATCGCTTCATGTGCTTCCCTTCTTACCCTGATGGACACATCAGTCTGTAATAGAATCGATCTGAATTAAACAGACCACATGACCATTTCCCATCACTCCAATGTCCAATCTTTATGCTCGCTAGCAAACTTGCTAGGAGCCTTTTTCCTGATTAGTTTCACAAACAAGTGGTTTTCTTATGGCCACACGGCTATTTAGTCCCACTTCCTGTGAATTCCACCAATCCTAGTGAACAGAAATGACTGGCAAGTCATTATGAAAGTTCAGATTGGTTAGCGCACCAAGTGATTGATGGTTACCTGGCCAACTGGTCCCGCCCACTTGGTCTTTTGGGCTCCATATTCTTCTGGAGCCCAAGTGTCTCAAACAGGCACACTTGTAAAGGTAAGATTAGAAGTGATCTATCTAATTAGCAAACTTACTGAAGCAAGGAGATACTCGTATGTGTTTGGATTGTGTTTCATTCCAGTAGCAACAAATTTTTTTAAAAAACAAGCTTATAATGTTTTGGCAGGTCCTTTAACTTTATTGTATTGTGTACTGTATGCCTTTAGTATCCACAATACATTCATGTCATGCCATCATGTCTTAGACCTCTTTTTCATTAACTTTGGTAATTTAATAATAATTAAGTTATTATTGTTTCATCTGCCTTTGTGAAAAACTAAGCACATTTCTCTGGATTGATTTATTTTTCTTCTTATGCCTAGACATATTGCCATCCACTACAGCACCGGTTATTAGAAAATGAAACCTTTACTCTTTGAACGAAGTTAATCAACGATTTATTTTTAGCATCTGCAAAGCCACAGTTCCCTTGAACTTAAAACTACAAGCACAGCAGAGCTACTGTTGAACTGGGAACTTGCACTGTTGCAAGGTGTCTCTTCTTTATACATAAAACTTACCAACGCTGAAAGTTATTCTAGCTGTAATATCCTTTGTCTAAAAACGTATGCAGTGTTCAAGTGTTCATGCCTCTCTGTCCAGCCAATCTAAACCATCCAATCAGATAATTTATGGGGTCGGTGCGAGCTTGAAGATTGGACATGGGGTCAATCCATCACAGGGCACACACACACACACACACACACACACACACACGTATGTACACACACGTTACAGGCAATTTGGAAATGACAGTTAGTCTAACCTGCATGTCTTTGGACTCACCAAGCACGGAAAGAACAAACTCACATGCAAACTCCATGCACACAGACCCCAAGGCGGAAAATCGAACCTGGGCCCTGGAAGTGCAAGGCCTCATTGCTAACCACTAAACCACTGCGCCGCCTATAATTAATATAATTAGTTTATTTTTAAATAATAAATTAGCCTAAAACATTTCTCTTTTTAATGTCTATAGAACTTTTAAGGCATCTGAGCACGGCCAATGAAATGTAAATTTATTTAAATCCAAAAAAACAAAAAACAAATATCTATCAGGCTTGCACATAGATGTTATCAACTTCATTGACTTTGTTGTTACAAGTTGTGTGTAAAATACTGTTTATCAGTAGCTCAGTCTCACTTTTGCACTTACTGTACAGTACATTTTAAGGTAGTGATGCTCAAGCTTATTGTTGCATATTTTAGTGTTTCCTACAGTATATGCCCTACCACACCTTCAATTAAAAGCCCTGTAAAAGGTGTGCAGGGCAGAGGTTCTCCAGGAACAGAGTTGGGAACCAATGTTTTAGAGTATGTACATTGTAGTTTGAGTAATTGAATAATAAAATTTAAGTGGTACTTCTATTTGTAGTGGAGTATTGTTTTAGGCGAGTACTTCCTTTTTTTTCTTTTTCTTTTTTTGCAATTTTGAGTTTGTGTTCTTCTGGCACCTCTGGGTATACATTTTCCAACTTGGTTGTTTAAAGAATGAGAAGCTCCTCAATGCATCGTTTAGGGTTAAAAGAAATGTTGCCAGCTGAAACATATTAATTACTGCAGTAATGAGCCAATTAAAGCCTCTTAAGTACTTTCTCATATAAATGAGAGAAAAAGTCTGGTGAAGGATATCAGGATGTGTAATAGCAACTTTTTTTTTTACAGATGTTACACAACATTAATTACAACATTCATTCATTCATTCATTCATTCGTTCATTCGTTCATTCACTCATATTTTATAGTGCCTATCCTGTACAGGGTCGGGGGGGGAGTGGGGGGGGCTGAAGCCTATTCCAGGAGACTTTGGGCACAATGCGGGGTATGTCCTGGACATGGTGCCAATCCCACTACAGGCAATTAGGGAAACCAAATAGCCTAATCTGCATGTGAGAGCCTGTTGGGGAAACCCACCAATACCTGACAACACGCAAACTCCAACCACACAGACCCAAGAAGGGAATCGAACCTTCGGTCCTGGAGGTGCCAGGCTACAGTGCACCACACTATGCCACACAGTGTTAAATGCAACTATTAATTAATAAATTGTTTAAAATTATAATAGCAGTATCCGCAAATGTCTGGAAATGTCAAACTTAGAGGCAATAAAGAAATCTGATGCTATATTTTACTTGGCAAAAACATACCAAAAGTGGACTATTGAACATTATATTGTATTTTAAAATCATATCATGTATTTATATATTAATCTAAATATATGTTTTATATAACAGAGGAACAGAAATACTGCACATTTCTTTATTGATTGCTTTTGCAGTTATAAATGAAGGATCATGACATCAGGACTGGTGGCGAATCCACCGTATTGATCCACTGCATCAGTAATTACCGACTCATTCTGCTTCTATTTTTTTTTTTTCATTCTGGCTTTTCTCGTCGACAATAAGCAGTAATAATCTTGGGTTCACCCTTAGTGGGCTAATATTTTTCTGCCGTTAATGTTTAGACATGAAATGTGCATACGTAACAAGGAGGACAATATAGAGATGATTGGACTTAAGTGTGAGTCAGTCCTTGTCTGATAATGATAGGGCTGCATGCCAAAGCCAAGCTTTTGCATAATTTTCCCAGCATCCACATCAGTAGAACATGGAGCAGGAGTCTGAGAGCTCAGTGCCTGGCTCTCGTTGCTCTCAAACGCTCGTGCCTGGGAGCACCGGATGTTTACTGTGCCTCTGCCAGCAGAATTGTGTGAGAGCTCCAAACCGGATCCCCCGGAGAGCTCACGGCTGGCACTGACTTGCCCGTCTGCACTTGTGCAAAATTAGCCCCTGAAAAAATAAAAAAACATATATACATTTCAGGATGGATTGTGAATACACTCATTACATGCATTCAAGCATTTAATTTATCTTCACAGGCCTGGATATGACGTTCATTAGGCATTGCTTTATTTTGGGTGTTGGGTAATTATTACAGGTCACAATGTAGATATGTAGCTTGGTCGCGTTGCATGGTTTTCACACAGCGCAATCTGTTTCTGTATCCAGTCCAAAGCTCTCATCAGTGAGGTGGAGGCAGGTTGCCTTTTCAAGCTCCACTGACCATCCAAGAGCGCTGTTCCAGTTTTTTTTTTCTTCCCACTATTACTTGATTGTTTCTATCTTTCTAGTTCATGTAGTCAATTTTTTTTTTAATATTGCATATTTGATTCTAAAGTCAGTGGTAGGGCGTGTTCCCTTCACTTTCTCACATTCAGAGGAGACACTCGAGCCTCTGTTGTGCCGCAGGTGCTGTAAAAAAAAATTTGAATTAACAATCGTTGAAAGGAAGCACTTAAACTTACCTGTCAATTCAGCAAGCACAATTTCTTGCACTTATATTCAAGCAGCAGAGTTTAATCTTTCCGGTCTCAGGATATTACACAATGACACTATCTGTATCTGTTAAGCGTTCCACTTATCTTTAAAACAAAATTAGTTTTGTTCCTCGATGCAATGGTTTTCCAAAATATCAAAAATCTATTAGCCATTAATTTAAAGCACCTTGACCAGGCGGGTACTAGGGACGGATGTACAGTAGGAAGAGTTTGTTTTAATAAATATCATCTTTGTACATTGCAGCAACCTACATATCTACTTTTTGTGAAAATTAAAAAGAAAAGAATGGCTTCCAAAAATGTTTTCCATCACAATATCACTAGATTCCACCAGATGCCTCGAGAACATTAGCAATAACAATAGCAAACCAGTGCAAAACAACAACAACAACAACATAATAGTGCACCTTCTGCTCATATTTGCATTGTATCGGTTCATTCCAAATGATGTAGCTGTTTCTGGTTCTTTCACAAATCTGGGCCTAAAGAGACTTAAATGAATTTTAAAAGACAAAATTGCTTACTGCACCTTTAATTAACCTCATTGGATATATATATATATTTTTATTTTTTTTATTTTTATTTTTTTAACATTTATTTTTAACTTTGCTTTAACTATGAATGAGGTTTTAAGAAAAGAAAAATCTTTAATATGTTTTCCAAGTGTGTGAGTGTATATGAGTGTACTCATATAAAAAATGTTTGATGCACAGTCTTTTGTGTCTATTTCCTACCATCAAAGCCATTTCTTTTTTTCTTACTTTCTTTCTTTCTTTCTGCTTCTCTATCATTTTCTTATTACTCTTGTCCCATGCCAATCCTTCAGCTTGATGTTCTCTCCTTTGGATTGCTCTTTATTCCAAAGCTGGTCATTATCTCAACCATCTGCTGCACACTGAAACCCCAGATTCAGCTTGTGTTGTCCTTTCTGCTGATCTTTTGTTATCAGTGTGCGTCTGGAGCCCGTCCAGGAAGAGAGACCTCGGGACGCGTCACTCTTGGGGCTTTTCAAGTGGATGCTCACTCTGGTTTCTGTATATTTCTTTTTCTGCTGAAAAAATCCACCAATGCCCTTGTTTTGTTTTGTTTTTTTGGTTTCTTAACAATGAAATTAATGGAGTAGATAATGCAATCCAGATTGATGGTACCTTAAACAATTTGTTTTATGCAATGCATAATTAATGTCAGCAGCGCACTGAAAAGATTTAGTTATGCCTAGCAAAATGTTATCACACTAATGGTATTATTCAATTCAGCCGTTTTTAAAGTACCAAAATAAAATTGACTTGAATGGCTGAAGGCTAATACATGAGAAAACTGATGCAGAGTGATGAGAAATTGCAATGTTTCTACTTAACTGAATGGGTCCAGCTCGTTCAGACTACCGAGTGTGCGCATTTTAATTTTAGTCAGAGGAATTATATTGTTTATATTCATCTTTTGTCATGCGAGGGGGAAAAAATGCTTTCCATTAGGAGATGGCAATTAATTGCTCGCCTGCAGCATTATCCAGACTTTGCGGTTCTTGAGCTGAGGGTTCAAAGATACAGAGTTGAATGTTGTGCAGAAAAACTCTGTAGCAATGGCGTTCTCAGCGCTATCCCCGAAAGTCCTGGGCCATGGCTGATCCTCTGTGCCTTGCCTCCTGTGACAGCCAGCCTTCCCACAGCCTGGAGCTGATTCCATACATTTTCTCTTCCTGCGCACCGTCGCGCAATCAATAGTCACCCTCAAGGGTCTCGGAGAGCAAGATCAAAGTTTCCAGTCATCATGTCTGACAAACCCCACCTCCCCCCCCATACTGTTTGTGCTCCTCCGCTAAATCTGTGCTGTTCTGTTAAACTTTAAAAGTGCTCTCAATTCCAGTCTAAAAAAAAAAAATGAACAGTAACTGATGAGAAATGTCAGGGAGGAAATGTAAAATGTCATCATCTCTCGCTTTTATACACGTTGCTCATGCGTGCATGCCTCGCTTTCATATTTGTCCTTCATATCAGTGTCAGTCAAGGTCAAGTAGCTATCTGAAAATATTTGAAGTTCTGGATACAAAGTGTGACATTTAAAGCACTTAACTTGTTTTAGATCGATGATTTGGTTTCTATTACTCTGGATGTGTTACTGTTTAAAACATCCATTAAATACTTCTGCTTTTAAAAAAACACACAAAAACATAAAACCTGAATGCTAATGGAGCTAACTAAGCAAATTTTAATAGACAAAATGTTTTTGATCTGGTATATTTACCAGAAGAAGCTTGTGTGAAAGAAATTCCTGAGGTAAAACATACAGTACTGTACAGTAGATGTAAAGCTAATACATACAGCATGTGAGCTAGTTTATTAGCAGTAACTAGCCTGCTAGCTAATTGGTTTGCTTTTTTCTTTTTAAATAAAATCCCAGTCATGGCACATCATTGAACGTTTGTCACATCAGTGTGGAATCAGACAGATAATAATACAATGCCACTGTGTCTAATTAGGACAAATGTTAGCTAGTGTAAACAGCTACCTGTAGCTAGTCAGTTTTATAACTTACCTTATGTTCACTGACAAAACAGTTTTGATGTGGTGTTTTTCACAGCCCTAGATGGTGTTAAATTAATTCCTGAGGAAAGAAATATAAAAAGCAGAGACTTACAAACTAAGCTACACTGTTACACATGTGAGCTAATTTATTAGCAGCCGCTAGTGATGGGAAGTTCGAATAATTTTAGTGACTCGGTTCTTTGAATCTCGTTCATCAAAATGAACGAATCTTTTTTTGAGTCATTTCGTTCATTTCGT
>JAQQZT010000009.1:5803449-5814080 GCA_030068275.1 Clarias platycephalus | reverse complement strand
GTGTGTGTGTGTGTGTGTGTGTGTGTGTGTGTGTGTGTGTGTGTGTGTGTGTGTGTGTGTGTGTGTGTGTACACACCTCCATCCCTTTTATTTCTTGGTTGTTTGTTTATCAGTCAATATTCCTTGTTTGTTTCCATGTGAATTAAGACTGCTATCTTTCTCGTTCTGTTGCCTTTGCTTTGTTGACTGATATTGTTCTCATTTTCTCTTTTTTTTTCCTAATTTGCTTCTGCTTGCCAATTTACAAGTGTTTGCCTTTTTTTATTTGTTGTTATGGTTGAGGAACTTCGATATAGCTATCAGGAGCAGCTATCCACTGTAGAACGGCTCACAAGGGAACAAGAAGGAAGCTCAGTATGGCTGATGCAATCCTTACATATTGTATTATCTTTGCTTGGGATTGGCATACTCTAGCATCCAGTAAGGTTTGGACATTGGCTGGGACCTACTGTAGGTCTTCCGTATGGTAGGTGAAAAAATCCACTACTGAGACCCCAATGCCCAATTATAAATCCCAAATAAATGATAAATTCTGCACTCTTTGGACATCATTCCTGATAAGGAACTGGTTCACCTGCTGAGAAGAAACTCGAGTTCTGTTTTCTGGCTTCAAGTAGCAGATACCCCATTTCATATCCTTTACAAAGGGCCTTTAAATGGTACTGGTTTGCAGGTACACTTAAAGTGATGATACCTCTAGCCTTAATTCTTGAATCAAATTTGGCATCCATTTGGACCGCCCCCTTCGAGAACCTCATTGGAAAATCACATTGAACCACCCACTTCAAATATATAAGAATTGCATCTTGTCTTGTCTAGGTTGAAAAACACTGGTGTTTGGAGTTGGGTGTTTGTACTGGAGAAAAGCAGGAGCATAAGAAAACATGACATTGGAAACTCCTAGTGCTTCTGCGAACTTTAACATCTCCAGATAAAAAGGACAACGCAACACACCGACTTTATAATTTCAAGCTTTTTACAATTGACCAATTGGATTTGGAGTTATTAGCCATTACATTTACAGCATTTAACAGACACCCTTATCCCAAGCAACTTGCTGTACATTTCAATCTAATTATAATTTACATCTGAGCAGTTAAGGTTAAGGCCATTGCTCGAGGGCCCAACAGTGCCAACTAGGTGGTGGTGGTGGTTTGAACCTGGGACTTTCCGATCAGCAGTGCCTTACCACTGAGCTAGCCCAACCCATACCACTCAGTATTTCCTCTTTTTCAGTGCCACACACAGACATGAAATTTGACTCTTTATCTTTTGGGAGACACTATATACTTCCCCTTGGGTCAATAAATACAATACATACTGCTGTTCAAAGAACCTGGACATTACCTTATTGTCTGACTCATGAATCAAAAAAGCCCCAGGAACTCACTGCTTAAAAGCCTCTTTGACAAAGCTATATAAAGAAACCCCTCCAGTATCATAACCTAGATTATGCTAACGTCTATAACATGTCACCAACTTCCACAGTTTTTCACATCTTAAATGTAAATGTAAATCCTTTATCCTTTCCCACTAATACAATCTACTTTGGAGCAGCTTTGATGCGCCAGTCTCATTCCTAAACTTTCCATGCATAGTGCATATACTGTAACTTAGAAAGGATGAATGGAAGAGCTGAACAGGAAATGGCTATCATTACTAATTCAGGTCATTATGAATATTTGGTGAAGCCATGCGGCTTTGTAAATGCTTCATGTGCAAGGTTTTAACAGACATGTTGGATCCTTTTGTAATTGCTTATATTGACATTTTGATTTACTCCCCATCTGTCTATGAATGTTGAAGACATGTAAGGACCGTGTTGAAAAGACTCTTGGGGGAAAAAAAAAAAAATCTATTTGTTGATGTTCGGCTTACTGTCTGTGCGTGTGGAGTTTTGGACAGGATGTTCTTTCAGTGTCCAAAAAACAAAACTCTACCGTGCTGATAGATGGATTGGTGACTCATCCCATCCAGGATGTATTTGCACCCAGAGATCCAGCCTGACCCTGTCCATGATAAAGCCAAGGCAGAAGATAAATGAATGAGTGAATTAGTGAAGATATTGAATTTCTGGGCTGAATGTCTTTACTCTAGAGGGGATAACTACAGTATATACCCATAATAGATATTAAGAGATACTGTTCAGAATGAATCTACTCTTCCTAATATCTGACATTCCTGTTTCACATGTTTTAATTTTAATACACCATACGGGCAATATACTTTCCAAAATGTTCCGACTAATACAAACAGGCCATTTAAGAAGAATGTGAACGAACACTACTGCAATATAGGCTTAGGTTAAAGGTCTACATAGTGCTATAATGTATTGTCATTCTGTGCTTTTAAAATCTGCACTCCTACTCTTTAAGAATGTCCTCTGTTTCTCGTCCTGTCGTCCAGCTGTTTTCAATTCATGCCTAAATGCAACTTCACCCACCCACTGTCTGGAGAAAGGGGTAAGATTTGGAAAAAAGAAAAGAAAAAACTGTGAAAACTAGAGTGAGTATGGCCTCCAATGAAAGGATAAGGCTATGCAAAGGCCATGTACTAAAACAACGGAGCCCACCAGGCCGGAAAAGCCTACTGGGTAATACGGAAGTGTCCTGGTGCTGCATCTGCACTGGATTGAACCCAAAAATGTCCTGTGTAGTACAATTTGATACCGAGCCTTTTAGTTTGATGGGTGATAGTTAATGGGAGTATTCTGTACAGATAATAAGATTTTGACTAAAGCCAGCTTCTTGCTTTGTCCTGAGCAGTGCAGAACAACAGGAAGCACACAACTATAATGATATACATACACGTGTATTCATTTTGAAATTTTGCTAATACTATGTACTGTACTAATACTACTATGGTACCCTACTACTACTACTACTATACAATACCATAATATCACCATGGTAGGCACTGTAGCACGTGAGTGCCATGATAGTGGATACTATGGTGTGTACCACAATAGAGTACTGAATCCCACGGTACTTATTGGGTATATATGTTGTTAGATATTTTAGTACATACTACTGGTACAGTATGTTGTAGTACAGGCAGTACCATATTACAGTAGATACCTGCTGAACTTTAGTAGCCTCTGTAGTACCTGATGAGTATCATGGGATTAAGTATTGTGTATTCTCCTTTGGTAGCTAAGGCAACAGGTAAAGTAACATTGCAGAGGATATTACATAAATATTACCATTATGGAATATAAACATGTATGACATATTTTTGCAGTATCTTAGTACATGTTCAATACTACTGTACCTTAATACTGTGCATGGGAGACCCACGAACTATAATATAGTACATTGTGGCAAAGTATATATCATGTTAGAAACATGCACAATGGTGTGATATAGTGTATGCACTATCAGCAAAGTATATACAGTGGAACCTTGGATTACGAGCATAATTCATCCCGGAAGTGGGCTCGTATTCCAAACACTCGTAAATCAAAGTACATTTCCCCATAAGAAATAATCGTTCCACAGCACAAAAAAATTGTCAAATTACGTGCACACACTTATATGTATAGTAAACAGACACTTACGCATGTGCGCGGATGTTGATTATACCGATAAGAGACGCGCACTAAGACCCAGCAGGGGAGACGATTACCCACAATTCCGCAGCGCAAGAGAGAGAAAAACCGTTGGATCAGTTGTGATCACGTGATGCTCGGCGTCAATACAAGAAGCGCATGCGTGATACATGGTACTCGGTACTCATAAACCAAGACTTGTTTGTTTTTCAAGTCAAAATTTATCCAAAATCGTGTTAATTGCAATCCAAAGTACAGTATACTGTATCATCTCAGTATGTACGCATGTATCAGTACAGTATATGTCATCAAAGTATACATAATGTATCTTATCATAAGTGTATATCATGCTAGAACCATGCACAAATGTGTAATATGTACTATATCATCAAAGTATATATAATCAAAGTACGTATATATCATGTATCAGTCTATATCATGCTTGAACCTTGTACAACATTGGAATATACAGGTACATATTATATCATTAAAGTATGTATCATGCTAGAACCATGTACAATGTTGTGATATACAGTACATACTACAGTATATTACCAAAGTGTACATCATCAAAATATGTCATGTACAGTATCTGTATATTTCAGATATGAAATATCATGTTCATGTTTACATCATATCAGTATGTATATGCATTAATCAGTATATACTGTATATCAGAATATATAATCAAAGTATACGGTATACGTATCAGTATACATTTATATGATCAAAGTATATATCATGTTAGAAACATGTCCGATAATGTAATATATGTACTATATCAGCTAATATACTGTCAGAAATACCATTAAATTACAGTAAATACTATGATACAGGGACCATCGGGCTTCCTTGGTACCTACTGTAGATTACGGTAAAACTTGTTTTTCTTATCCTTAATTCTTAAACTCAAACAAGCAAATTCTCTCATATTCCGAAGGATAAATTAGACCCAATGTTTTTTAAAGTTAGCGAAACTTTTGCGCTGACATGAACCTGTTCTCAAATTTACAGCATCACGTTAGTTATAAACGTGATAAAATGACTGTTGAACAACAAACATATAATGTGCCATCTGTTATATTGGTGCAGTGCATTATCATTACCTCAAACAATCTGGTGCAGCTCAAAGAATTTGTCAAGGAATAATATTTACCAGGGGGCAGAAACTGGGTAATTGGTTTCATCGCCACTAACTTTTTCCGGGGAGAACATATGGGAGTACGTCTGCAGTCAGAAGCCTGGCTCGGGCTCCGAGGGGAAAGGGTGCTCCTTGACATGTTTCGCTTTCATTACTCATAAAGCTGTTGTTCGTTTTGACATGTTTCCTTTTGTGTGTAAATATAAGATGAAGCAAATTAAGTCTTTGAATGTGATTACAGCGTTTTGTAGCTTGGCTCATGTTTGTTTGGGTGACTTTTAAACTGCAGCAGACTTTTCATGATGATGTTTGTATGCGTTCAGTTGTGTTTTTTTTTCTTTTTCTTTCTTCAGTAGACTCAAATCTGTGGGTTTTTGATTGGAAGCCGAAGCTTTCGATGTCTGGGTTCATTACAGAAAAGAAACAAAAGCTGATGCATAACAGATCAGAAAAACAGGAAGGCAGGCATGCTTGATGATGTGAGCGCGAAGCCTTCCAAAGCTGGCAATCAAAGACGAGGCCGAGACGTGCCCGAATTCACCAAGGCACGATGCGAGACCTAGGCTGTGCGATGCTCCACTGACTAGCACCCGTGTCTGCTCTGGCCCGGCAGATTGATTGTCGGCATGTAATTGACTGCAAAATCTCTAGGGTTTTGTCTCTCCTGGCCAATCCTGGTTAAGAAAGACGAGGAAGAAACGCTATGCTACACTCCAGCGATAAATAATGGGCCGAAAGTCCCAGCGCCCACTTTACATTGCGATGTCTTCTAATTGCTTGATCTTGAATTCTATTACATGACTCCTGTACCTGTTCTCGTTCCCAGACGCATGTGCTCTCCCTGGATTTGAAATTCATGTACTGTCAGAACCGTCAGTCATGCTGACAGCTCCAGAGGAGGCGACGCTGCAGCTGAGAACTTGCAAAAAAGAAGAAAAAAAAAACATTCCAGTAGAAATATTGCTTATATTAAAGGTAATTTTTCAAAGGTGGAAAGATGATGTGGGGAAATGTTAGAAATTGCACTGGAATTCCCCTCCCAAACACACACACACACACACACATACTCATGCGCACACACACACACACACACACACAGTGAAACTCAGGGATGTTTTGAAATATGATGATGCATAACGCGACATGACCACTTTTATTCATTTTTTTCCCCTTATTCAACTTGGAAATCTTTCATAAACAGATAAACAGCCCTAGAAAAACAATATCTGTGTGCCGTGAGTGGAAAGGAGTACCAGGTTTATTCAAGGTGCGCACAAGCTTGTCTCGTCAAATTTAGTCTATATTTAGTCTATAAAAGCGAATCACACACTTTCACAAATACACACGTTTGTCTTCCCATCCTCGCGAGGACCTGTCATTGGCGAAATGATTAAAGATCCAATGCTATTGAGCTTGAATCTAACACCAACCTTAACCTCATGACAAAAAGGAAACCCTTTTTTGGAACCGTTTCATGGGAATTCAGACATGTGGTCCCCACCAAGAGATAAAAACATGTCCTTAACCCAAATCCCTTTCATTTAACCTCATCAAATGATTCCTTCTCACGACTTCCACACAACCAAGACCTGTCATGCCACTTGATAGTTTCTTTTGTGCTCTGTGTCCTGGTGGACTGTTTAAGGACTAAACATTCACCAAGGCTTTTTTTCTTTTCAGTGAGAGCTGTTTGGAGAGAAAAAAAAAACCTAGTGCATGTTTACTCTCTGAAGATTATGTCTTTATCAACAAGGGAAGCTTATAACCATTATGGGCGGATCGCATGGTGTGTCTAGTTCACTGTGGCGACCCCTCGATGGAAGCCGCCGAAGAAAGTTCGTTAGCTAGGTAATTGGATCCTTACAGTTTAAAATAGAGAGTATATTAATTTTTAGTATTGTTATTATTTGAGTCTGGTTAGTGTCTTTATTGTTTCCAAATATTTGTAACTGTAAGGGAACTGATACATATAGTACAGTACAGTATAGTACCATGCCAGAGTCTTGATCCATCACATTTCTTCATTTATTTTTCCTTCCAAAAATCCAGACTTTCTTATATATTTAACATAGACGTAAGAAATAGTTCTTCATTCCTCCTCAAGGACTTTTTGGCTCATGTCACATTTTTAGTCCAGTCTCCTGTACATGAGGAATGTTTTTTGTTTGTTAAGCCACACAGTGATCTATGAATTTAAGCATTAAAAAAAAAAAAAAAAAACATTTTACTTAAAGCATGAACCAGTGAGAAACAGGTACAGATGATGACAGAAGATCAGGCCGGTGATTAGTTTACTGGTGATGCTGAATTCTGAGTGGTTGAAACAGACGAGAGGGGAAATGAGGTCGCGGCTGAGGTTTTAACATGAACAACCAATTTGTTTATTGGGTCTTTATTCCTTATTCCTAAGTCGAATCTAATCTAATGACCTAATCTGATTAGCCATTGTGGGCACAAGTAAAATGACTATATTTATGCCTAACAGTGAAGTCCTCCTCCAGCACGTTTGCAGCTGACATCACTGCTTGGCCCTGATTCATATCCGACGGTCCAGAAACCGCCGCCATTTTATTCATTCAATCTTATCGCTAGCTTTGTGTCTCTAAAACTATCAATGTGGGAGAAATGTTTGCACGTCTTGATGTTCCCAGCAGGGGGACAAAGACAAAAACATTCATTTGTACAGAATCCCTGCTGAGTCTGACCCAGACCGCAGATCCAGAGGAAAATTATTATATCAGCCCATTCAATATATCTAAACCCAGATACTGCTCTGTCTGCTGCGTGCCTTTAATGGGTTTCATCTCTTACATTTTAATCCTCAGAACAGTTAGTGCAATAGAACGATGTGACCTGTTCTTATATTGTAGATAAATGCAAATCCTAGTGTCGGGAATGTAAAATGATGACTTTTCCTCTGGTGTCTTGTAGATGGAATTAATCTGCCAGCCTGCGCTTTTTCCCTTCCACATTCACACACCTTTTATCTTATATGTAGGTAAATTCACTACTTATCATGTTCATTATTTTAGATTAATTTTGAATTTACAGCGAGGCTTTGATACAGCAGTTTACAGGCATGGCTGAACCATCAAACTGACATGCCTGCAAACACGCTAAAATTAAACAATAACACACTTGGGCTGAATATCATGATATTCAGCACAACAGCACAGCCTTGAGTGTGATATTGCTTTTATACAACAGTTCCACAACCCAGCAAGCGCGGGGAGAACATGCGAACTCCATGCACACAGAGACGGGAATCGAACACAGACCCTGGAGGTGCGAGGCGACAGTGCTAACCACTACACCGCCGTGCTGCCCTTTTACCAGTTCTATGTAAGGAAAAGATGAGGAAGAAACAAAAACATAGATGTGATGGATAGTCCTAAAAAAAAACCTACAGTATTTACTTACAAGATTTTCCACTTATTCCACGTTATTCCAAGTTTGAACTCCACATACAGTAGTGTTAAACGGAAAGCTAGTGCTGTTCAATCTCTTGTTCCACACACCAAGTAGTGCCCTTGATTAGGGGTTAGAGGGGGATTCGGGATTTAGCCTTGTGTTAGAAGCTAGTTAGCTTTGTAGCTCGCATTAGCAGTGAACAAAACAACACAGACAGTTCAGAAGCCATTATTAAGGAGACACAATGCTGTTTAAGATGACGTAGTGGTATCCGTTGTGCTTCTATACTGATAATGTTTCTGTGACTGGTTTTGAATGTGACTTTGGCAGGCAGCGGCTCTCCACTCTTTCCAGTACTGGCGACCGTCTGTTAGCGTCATTAACGATTGTTAGAACACCTGTCACTTATAGTTAAATGTCCCAGTGCTGTTATGCTCTATCATCACCACTGGTCCAATAAGATTACTAATTGTTGTATTACGACCGTTATGTTCTGTACGGATGTTCTCAGTATGTAAACCACAAATAATTAACAGGTAGCACTTAAGCATTATGAGAACAGCGTTACAGTACATAACAACTTGTGTCTTGGTGGTGTGCTGTTATAAGAAAACCATTAAAAGACTTGTGGTGTGATGCACGTTATGCCTAATTACTGCGACCACAAATCAAATCGAGTTAATTGTTTCGCTATAATTATGCTACAATTCCGAAACTTTTCATTTATTAATGAACGACGTACATTATTTATGTTCTGAAAAACATGTTCGTATAAGGGTTCATTTTTGTATCAGCAGTCGGGGACTTAAGCGGTGTATTCAGTAAATAAATCCTCATATACGGCGCTGTTATAGCTGTCAAAGCCATTAATACCACCAGCAGAGAGAACATCCCATCTGTGAATCTTTGGGTTAAAAAAAAAAAACATAATAAATGCATCGAAACGCAGTGTCACGTCTAAGCAGTATGGGCATTCTTCATATTGTTGCTACAAGTTTTTTTCCCCCTCCACAAAGACACACTATGCAGGTGTTCTGAGCTGGAATGAAAATTGAGTGCTTTCACAGTGACGGGACCATTACACTTTTAACCGCAAGAGAAAAATGCTCCATTCAGGCATCTAGGATTACCACGAAATTACACGAAACATCTTACAGGGCAAGTCTCGACAACATCTTTGTCGACAGACGAAGGTGGACCTGCAGGTTGGAGCTGGCTCTTTCTTGAACTTAGGAATCGTCGACAAGCTCGCATCAAGCTGACAATCGCCACTGCTTGAAGAGCAGCCTAATAACAGTGCAGCGGTGGTTGAACTCTTGCTACTGCTTTTTCGCCGGGATAATGCACAGAGCACTCTTCGATCAGGCGTCCGTGTCAAGACAAAGAGCACACGCTTCTCATGGTCTTTACCAGAACTGTTTTCTTCCTCTTGCTTTTTTAGCTGACGTCTGCTTTCCGGACCCCCCCCGCCCCACACACACACACACACACACATCCCCCCCCCACCCCCTCCGTCTTGAGCCTTAAATCTTTACCCCCCACAGGACATCCCTAAACCTGGACTTCGATCTAAATCCTGAGCATTCTCTGTACTAAAGTCTTTTTCTCGACATCAATTATCGTATTGCCGCTTCGACATTCCGCAGAAGAAAGGCGTGGATAAAATGGCTTTGTGGCACCAGGATGGCTTGTATACACACGAATATCAGGCATGATTTAAAAAAAAAAAAAAAGATACTGTAGGCCTGCATCATCCCTGCTGAGTATTTACATCAAAACACAAGCTAATCTTCTTGGTCTGCGTCTCTGTTAGGAGCGCATGGTGTGTAAATCAAGAAAACAGCGCAGCACACATTTAATGATAATCCTCCCAGAGGCGCTTTGAAGCAAGAGCCGTCTGCTAAAATAGAAGTAAATATTATTAGTATTATTATTTTTTTAATTTAATTGAAGACATCTTTAGAATGTATCATCAGCCTTTACATACGGTGTAGTTAGTCATTAGCAAGGAATAAAACATTTCCACTTTTGCTCTTAAAATAATTTTTCATTAATTTAGCAGCAAAGGTTACAGAGTTTGTTTTTTTTAATGAATTAAACAACAAATTGCACTTTTTATGAATTTATCGCTACTTTCAATATCACACGATTTCTTCTTTTAAAAAAAAAAAAGAGAAAAAAAAAAGAAAATGCTAGTTCCAAATGATAATGAGTAAACAGAGAAGAGTCATTTTGTGTCATAAAGCACTGAAACTGGAGACTCCTTCCATCGATGATAAATAAATCGTAAAAAAAAAAAAAAAAAAAAATTTTTAATAAAACACATTTTTAATGAGTTTTTTTATTTAGTCTTCAGTTACGTCGAGGGTCCATGTGAATGCGTTGTTGTTGCTATAGAAACAAGAGCTTAATTAGTATGGATGCGGTCGTACAGTATTATTCCACTTGTTTTGAGGCGTAGCTTTGTTTCAGAATTTTTACTTACAGTACGACACGAAGTCCATTGAGTCCTTTGTCTTTGTCTTTTATTTT
>JAQQZT010000009.1:5723732-5768387 GCA_030068275.1 Clarias platycephalus | reverse complement strand
CAAACATACTGTCCCATACTGTCCCAAAGCACCAAACATACTGTCCCTTAGGGTCCCAAATCACCAAAATTACTGTCTCATACTGTCCCAAATCACCAAACATACTGTCCCATAGTGTCCCAAAGCACCAAACATACTGTCCCATACCGTCCCAAATCACCATATATACTGTCCCATGCTGTCCTAAATAATCAAACACACTGTCCCATACTGTCCCAAATCACCAAAATTACTGTCTCATACTGTCCCAATATGCCCAACATACTGCCCCATAGTGTATCAAATGACTAAACATACTGTTCTAACAGATTCATATTGTTCTAAATAACCAAATATACTGTTTAGTCAAATGACCAAACACAGTGTCCCATAATGTTCCAAATCACCACATACTGTCCCATACTGTCCCAAATCACCACACATACTGTCCCATGCTGTCCCAAATCACCACATACTGTGTACTGTCCTATGCTGTCCTAAATAACCAAACATACTGTCCCAAATCACCACATACTGTCCCACACTGTCCGAAATAACCAGTCATACTGTCCTATGTTGTCTCACATCACCACACATACTGTCCCAAATCACAAAACATACTGTCCCACACAGTCCCTAATTACCAACTAGACTTTCCCATACTGTTTTAAATGGCTAAACATACTGCTGCAAATCAGCAAATACAATATTGTATACTGTTATAGACACTACCCAATTACCAAACACTATCTATATTACCAAATATGATGTCCAAAACTGTCCCAAATTACCTAATATACTGTCCTCAATGACCAAACATGCTGTTTTATACTGTCCAAATGTACCAAATATGTAGTTCTATACTGTTCCAAATGATAAATACCAAATCATAAACAGTTCCAACATTGGTGATCCAATGTCCCCAACATCCTGTCCCATACTGTTCCAAATGACGAAACATACTGTACAAAATGATTAATACTGTTGTAGTTGACCAAGCATAATGTAGAAAATTATTAATAATGTTCCAAATGACCAAACATACTGGTCCATGATGTCCCAAATGAGAGAGCATAATGTTCTAAGCTGTCCCAACATACTGTCCCATACTGTACTGTATAGTGTTCCAATATATCCATACTGTCCCAATATGTCCCACATTCTGTCCCACACTGTTCCAAATAAACAAACGGTGGTGTAGTGGTTAGCACTGTTGCCTTGCACCTCCAGGGTCCGGGTTCGATTCCCGATTCTCTGTGTGCATGGAGTTTACATGTTCTCCGCGTGCTTGGTGGGTTTCCTCCAGGTACTCCGCTTTCCTCCCACAGACCAAATATATGTAGGTTAGGCTAATTTGGTGTTCCCAAAATTGCCCGTAGTGTGTGAATGAGTGTGTGAGTGTGTGTATGTGTGTGTGCCCTGGATTGGCACCCTGTCCAGGGTGTGCCCTGCCTCATGCCCAATGCCTCCTGGGATAGGCTCCAGGTCCCCGCGACCCTGAATACAGGATAAAGCAGTATTGTAGATGAGATGAGATGAATGTCCCATAGTGTCCCAAAAAAACAAACAAACATATACAGTAGTTCCAAATTCTGAAACATATGGTCCAATATAGTGTTCCAAATCATACAGTACGGCCTCAAATCACTGAAACAAAAATACTCCAAATGACCAAGCATTCTTACTCATAGTGACCCAACTTACCAAACATACACTTCCAAATGACCAAACTGATGGGAACAGATATTTGAACATTGTCAAAAATTACTGTTCATACTGTTCCAAAATACTAAACATGTTATTTAAATGTTTCACCCGGTTCCTTCAAGTTTTGGCAGAAACCCTAAGCATTCATGAAATTTATTGTATTATGTGTATGGGTATTTGTTTTTACCCAATGGCAACAAGGCTCATGCAGTGTGGAAATTCAAAACCTGTCCAATTGTACAGTACGGTGCCTTAGGCATGTGTAAAGAAATGCTTTAATGCTTCAAAATCCTTCCAGAATAATGCAATTAAACCTTTTCTACATAAAAAAAGCTCCTGTAAAGAGTCGTAAAGAGTAATAAACTTTTTAAAAAATCTTTTTTGGTGACAATTTTGTGCGTCTTTAAAAATGCATCAGCACTCTGAGGTACATTGTGCAGTTTCATAAGGAAATTGACTGTTGAGAAACTTGCACAAGCTGATACTGTTCTTCTGGAGATTTTGACTGATAAATACTTTTTTTTTCTGTTTTTATGGACAAAACCTGACAGCCAACATAAATTTCTTTTTGTCTGTTAAATGGACTGTTACATAAAATAATACTTGCTTCCTAAGATGATACTTCCATGTACTGAGCTTTACTGGTAATATTTCATTTTGGTTAGAAACTTTTGTATTTTTTGTACTAATATTATGATGCAGTAGTCTTAAAATAATAAACATCAAGGATAAAATTTGTATTTAAAAAAAATCAATTTGATTTACATGGTACTGTATATTCACTTTAGTTTTATATTAAATTTACAATAAAATTTTTAATTAAAAGCTTTAATTCTGCCCTCTAGAGGTTTAGTGCGTGGGAATGCAGTTTATGCACGCTGGTAGTGTCTCATTCTTCATTAGCAAACCATATCTCATTTTCATTTAGATGTAAATAAATATGTTCACAGAGCAATAAATGTGAGGATGAGCTCACACCCACTGTGTGTATTAAGCAGCCTCTGATGCATCAGTATGCACCCACTGCTTTTAGTCATCCCAGGGCCATAAAATAAACATACACCATCTTTTTTCGGATGGTGTTTCAGATATTATCCCGGCGTGACATAACTGCATTGTTGCTGAATGAGAGAAAATAACACCAGGAGCTCATGTAATGATCGGAATTATATCATGATACAAACACTAACTCTAAAAACAGCGTAACAACAAAGGAATCTGAAATTGGGAAATTCCTTCGAGATCGATATAGTACCTACCTATTTACATAAAGCAAAGGAATTTACTGATTTTTTTTTTTATGTCAGACCTCCTGGCACATAATTGCCTCTTTAATTAATTATTACTTCTTTTTTTTTGGGTTTACCAATGTAATAAGGATGTCGGACCCACCATACACTCGGTGTCCACAGCCCCATCACTGGCACAGCGGCAAAGCAATTCCCCCCTGTGGCTCGTAACTCAAATTGAAATGCCAGGGAGATGTCAGCCACTCATCGACATCATTGTTCGCTTCTCAAAAAAATTAAATAAATAAATAAAAAAGAGAGCTGATGAGAACACCGAGGTAAATTGCACTTCCATTTAAATACAGCGCAATTTAGCATTCTGTCTTGTTAGTTGTTAAACTGACTACCACCCACCTGCTTCTAAAATCATCATCAGGAAGACAATAGAGAGTATATTTATACACACATATGGTGGTGTTAATGTTATGGCTGATTAGTGTAGACATATATCACTGCTTCATCCATGCATCTTTGCACCATAACCTATGTTTATCTTTGCACTACTGTATATTCCACACATATATTTTTTCTGCATACTGTATATTGTTTTATACTGTACATGTACAGTACATATGTATTGTGTTTAATAAAGCATGTTATCTTCTTAACATGTTTTATCCACTGTACAATGTTTGCACAGTTATACTGTATATACATCCATATTCTTATATTAACTTTTACACCTACTGTACTGTATATTAATCTCTCTCACCCCCATACATATGGACAAATACATGGGTCAAGTGCATGGGTCAGGGGTCGTGCAGTGGTTAAGGCATTGGGTTCAGGTTCAAACTCCATGACCCAGCTACCACTGGTGTGGCCTTGAGCAAAGGCCATTAACTCCTCACATGTATAATGAGTTTAAAAAAAAAAAAAGTAATTCATTCTGAATTAGGGCGTCTGCCAAATGTATGTTGCATTGTAAATACTCCTCATTTACTGTACCACATTGTTTTTTATTGTGAATAGGCCTCTTACACACTTCTTTTTAGATGCTAACTGCATTTTATTGGATCTGTAAAGGTACTTTGCCCAATGACAAGTTGAATCTAATCTCCATCCATCCATCCATCCATCCATCCATCCATCCAGGAAACTCTTTAGTCTGACTAGAGACCGTGGAGACCAATGGTGATTAGCATTGTATTTATGTTTAACAACTGTGGTAGGACCTCCAGTCAGTTAGGCTAATCTGCATGTCCTTGCACTGTGGGAGGAAGCCGGAGAACCCGGAGGAAACCCACCAGTCTTGGGAAGAACATGCAAACCAGACCATGCACACAGACCCCGAGGCGGGAATAGAACCCGGACCCTTGGGGTGAAAGACGACAGTGCTTAACATCGGCCATAACATTAAAACCATTAATGTTAAAAACATCTAGGTTTTGGGTTCCCTCTGTTCCACTGTGAAAGCTGTGTCTCCTCAGGCTGTGTCTCCGTACCGCCTCTGGGGGTGTCCTGTGCAGTCAGGGACCAGGACATGGGCAGTAGATCCTTTGTGTGCTCTAGGGTGCGGGGTGTTGCCTCCGTGGATCAAACTGTTCAGTGGCCTTGGGCTGTTTGCTTGCTGAGCCACGTGTGGGACACACTGTGATGCACTGGGTGTTCTGGTGTCTTTCTATCATAGCTGGCATTGTTTTTGCTTTTTTTAACAGTGGTTTTTGCTACATTGGATTTTCTGTCGTAAACCTTTCTGTAAATGTTCTTCCAAAATCAGGACTGTAATCGCTTTTCCCTAAAAGCATTGCAAAGTTATGATCATTTTAACCACGAGAGGAGAAATGCTTCTATGAGGCTCGCTCTACCATTTAACAATGACCTTTGTGCTAAGATGCTTTTTGGGAGAAGTTCATCCTAAAGAACAGCACTTATGTTTCACTAAGATGCTTTATTACATTTTTCAGACCCTGTATACAAGATAAAGCGATAAAGACGATGAGTGAGTGAGTGAATGGAATTGAATTGAATTAATTATTAACACTGTGTGTTAAGGTTATGGATGTGTCATTGTTTGGAATATAAAAGGAACAACAACAGCAAAAAACGCTATGTATTAAAATTTTATACAAAGCATTACATGGATAAGCAGCCGTTCAGATGCCATGGTTAACTTTCTTACAAATCCAGTATTTCCCTTGTGTGTTTTTTTGCAAGAACTTCTTGACAGTGAACATTCAGAGGGTGCACTTAAATATAAAAATGCATTGCTGTCCCAAAATGTTTTACTCCTCTCATACAGTATGAGGCCATATTGCCATCATTGATTTTATTCGTTCCATAACGCCGTGTACTTTTTATTCATTTATAGTTACGTTTAAAATGGTCTCTACATGTTATCACTTATGCTATGGCATATAAAACCCCTATAACTCTCCCGTTTCCTCCACCAGACTCCAACCTCTTGTTTTTTTCTCCTCGTAATTCAAAAACGGCAGCTTGTCATATTACCAATAAACCGTAAACCCCCACATCCCATTGCAAAAAATGCGCCTCCTTTCGAAAAATGCTCCATAAACGTCTCCTCAATGAAAACTTTCCACGTTTGTCCTTATGTGGAGCTTATGAAAGCCAAGTCGCTGTGAATGAGCTGTTACTATAGAAACAATAACACATTAGAAATGAATGCAGCCGCGCTGCACCACTGTCAGAGTTGCTGTTGCAGAAAATTAATCAACACCTTCTGACAAATTGAAACCGAAATTCACAATTGTTCTAAAGACTTCCGAGCATTTACATTCCAGTCTAGTTCCAGTGTAACAGCTCTGTCCTTCACACTCACTTTCTGCACTCGCACACAATAGTTATACAGACTATATCACCCTGCTTCACGGCTGCGGCTGCTACCCTTTAGGACACACAACCTTCAGTGCACACTTTCTGATTACACCGACTGCTACGAGGATATAAAGTGGAAATTGCACTAGATGAAGAAGACAGATTAAAGGAGCCTACCTTTGCTCAGTGTTCTATCCTCCTTCTTATTGGGGACATTGAGCAGAGGAAATGATGTCAAGGCGAGTCACCTTTAGTGTTCGCCGGGACAAAAGCGAGGCATTACTCAACAAAACACAGTACACACTCCTCCCCGTGTTCTCATCAGGGTGCTTGCTTCCTAGTTTTTGAAAGCCAGCAGGTCAGTACACACTGGCTTCATGAGCTTTAGTTAACACTGAATACCACAGCGCTGGTCAAGAAAGTGTTGATTAATGGCAGCTCACGGGTTCAGAGTTGTTTTAATATGGTACTGGTTCCATGGTAACAGCTGATTCACAGGGACTCACGTGGCACATAAACCAAGTCGTAACAATGAACGGATTTGGAGAAAGAAAGAAAATGCAGCAAAAAAGAAAAAAGCACGGACATGAAGCTTTTGTGAGGAGACATTTAAAATTTATAAGACTTCATTCATTGTCAGCATTTAATGTTTCCACTATAGGAGAAGTCTTTGGAATGATGGAGTTGCTGGAGTTGCTTTTTTTTTCTCTTTTTTTTTTTGTACTGGAACAAAATCCCTAATAATAGTCATAAATTACAGCAAATGTCAGCACAGCAGGACAGGCAGGTGGGATCATCACAGGAATAAGACTAATCCTAGATGTTAAATCAAGCGAGACTCGGACCATGGCACTATAAACTGGAATGCAATGCTCATACAGAAAAACAAATGACAAGAACAAATTGCAGGCCCTGGTGCGGTTCTCGGCGGGGGACAACATAGTTTTAAATTCTCACTTGTACTATGTAGCCAAAAGGCAAAGAGAATAAACCATGGAGGTGCTGGACTGTCCTGTAAATCTTGTAGGTTTCTCTTTATGTCTCCACTTATTCCACTTTAAAATCCCTTTTGTTAAGTAACTGTTTCAAGGCTGAATCCCAAATAGAATAAAATGGAAAGCGAGCTTTAAAAGGTTCTTGACTCACCTTACGCTTTGTTCACTGTTAAAGCTAACAAGTGAAATTTAAGATCCATAAGGGTCCATATATCCATATATCTATATAAACAGTATATATATATATACACAGAGTCAGCCACAAAAAATGTATACACACTTCAGGCCATGAAAAATAGTATGATGTGTATTATATTATTAAAATATTAATTAAATATACATATGTAAAAAACTTGTAGCAATACATTAGTATTAAAATATTTATACAAGTATTTCTTCACTTGAAGTGCGTATAAATTTTTTCTGTCTGACTCGGACAGAATTTTGCCCGCACCATAAACGCAATCAAAAAGTAAAAGTGAGGTTATGAACAGTTATGTGCCACATTTAATAATCTACTTTGTCATAAAAAGCTACTAATGCGCTACTTGCTCAATGTAAACAAACATCTGCACCAATAGATATTAATTAGAAAAGCTAAACTGAATATTTTTCCTGGGATTAGTTCATATTTTCACTGCTGAAATAACAGCGCTGAAGTGAATTTTAACGCGCTGGAGATGTTTTAAGGCAAAACTTAATCTTTATCCGATCTACTTTTTCCATTTCTGTGGTTCACTCTCTGATTACCGAACAGGGAGTGTACTGTATTTGTCTGATGACAACTTGGCGTGAACAAGATGTACTCAACCTTACAAAATTAATTTCTTTGCAGAGAGTTCTGTACAAATAGACAGACAGACATGGGCTTCAACTTATTAAAGTTTATTAAGAAATAATAATATCAGCCTTTTAAATCTGTCTTCAAACTCTTTTCCCGTCAATGTTGGGTACTAACGTCACATCATAACCACTGTATACCAAAACACAAATTACATAAGGTGTGCAATCTCTCGTTCCACACACCAAGCAGTGTCTTTGTTCAGCAATTAAAGAGGGATTTGGAATTCAGCCTTGGGTTAGAGGCTAGTTACCTTGTAGCTCACTTTAACAGTGAATAAAGGTGAGTAATGAACCTGTGGATGCGTTGGCGGAAGCTTGCGCTCACATTGATGAATGTAGCAGTGATGAAAGATCAAAACGCGGTTCAGATGCAATTCAGAATGACATAGATGTGATTAGTAAGTAGACAAAGTGTGGTTGAAGATGATAATTAGCAGATGTTTTCTTGCTGTAAGTGCTACCAAGACCAGTTTTGGCAGGCAGCTGCTCTCTGCTCTTTCTGGACTGTACCGGCCTACTTTCCCCTGTGGTTCCCTGCCAATGCCCCAAAGCAAGTCCCTGTGTTCGCACAAGTCAGTGAACTTATAATACCCAGCACAAGTGGGTTGCATCAGGAAGGGCATGCGTTAGATACGTAACAGATCGATGATGCGACCAAACCAAACGTGATATAAACCAAAAGTACATGAAGACATGAAATACAGCAAGCGTGGACCAAACCGCAAAAATTTTGAACAGTGAAATACATATAAAGTTGGAAATAAGTCTCAGTAATGTACAAAACAATCAACGAAAGCAAAACGCAATGAGAAAGCAATAGGAGGGTACAAATACACAAACAAATTATAGACTCAGAACAGGTTCCCGCTTTAGGTAATGTGAACAAAAAGCACACAGAGTGAATGCAAAGCAAGACATAATAAAGTCGTAACAGTAACTTTATTCCTTAAGATCAGTTCTAACTTGTTGCCTTGGTAATATTTCAAAATTCAACCTCTTTCAAGACGCTGTGCTGCTGGAAATGTAAAAGTTATGATCCATAAGGGTATATATATATATATTCAGTATACAGTATAGACAGTATATATACACAGTGAATGTGTGTTATAATGAAGGTCTAAGCAGTTTTGACAGCCTCCATCACTTGATGAATTCTTTTCTAACACTATTGTGTCAGTTGCCTAGGACACACTGTTGTTCGCATTGATTCAGAATCAGGTCAGATGGTATCGCATGTTAAATGGTGGGTTTAAAAAAGTGCAAAGAAGAGTACACGACTATAGGAACGTAACTCATGACCAATGCAAAAAAAAAAAAAAAGAACCTAAACAGACGCAAAGGTTCTCACCCTAACAAGACTTAACAAGACAAATTACAAAAGAACAAGTGTGGACACACTACACACCGGTGGAAACAATGCTCACGAGGCGTGAACAGGGTGAGACTGGAGAAACAGGAGATACACAGCTATTCTCACAGGAGAGGAATCAGCTTTGTCTTAGATTTTGTGCACCTTTACTCCTAGTTTAAACGCTTGAGTTTTAATCGGGTGTATTATGCAGGTGCGAACAAGAACCGGCACAAAGTTTTATAACTAGTGAAGATAATACGAGTAAATCAGTAATACAAAAAAAAAAAAAAACATTTGTTTTTGTAAGTAACGTAAATAACTTGATAACTTACGTATTTAATAAAGCATTTTAAAAAACGTTATTATTATTATTTAGCTTTTTTTTTCATTATAACTTTTTTTTCTTGTATAGACAATAGATGGATTGGTAGGTGGAGAGAGGAAGTCTCCAGTGTCAGCACTTTAGATCAGTCAGAAATAAAACTTTTCACCATAGCAAAGCCTTTAGGATTAAGTAGCTGTTTTATAACACAACAAACTTGTCTTAATTATTTCGAAAGAGTGGGGAAAAAGAAGCATTTGTAGAAACAACTCTTTAATGCCATTATGAGCTAAGTAACAAGGGGCATAAACTCGCAGACGCTCTATAAAATGTAATTTCCGAGGGCCATTCAAGTCAAACCGGGACTTTTATTTTACAGAATAACAGAACATTTATTAGAGTAAAATCTACCTTTATTTCTTACACTACACTAATGCACTTATCCCAGTGTTTCACTAGTGCTTGGATACCATCAAGGTAGAAAGATTTCTCTGAGTGTGACAGAGCCAAGACCGGACTGCCTGGTTCACGGCTGAAACGCTGGCTTCCCAGGAACTCCTTTAACGGCCCAAACATGTGGCAATGGCTTGGTGCGAGATCAGGACTGTACGGAGAATGTGGCATTAACTCCCAGTCTGTAATGTGCAAGTGGTGTTGGTGAATGATCGTGTGTACAGTTCCTACAGACAGCTGGGAAGTTGGAGACAAGTTATTCATCGATTTTCAAGGATCGATACGGTCTTCTTTAAAACGTGTGCGACATTTAAAATGTTTTGCTGCGGCTAAGCGTCTCATCATCGTACTGACCATTATTAAATTTAAGGTTTCATTTCTTACATTACAGAGTATACAGTATATTGTTGTTTATCTTTTGAAAGTAAAGAAAAGGTTAAGAATCGTGTTTTGGGCTACATAAAAACATTTTGACTTATTGCTTAGATAATAACAAGCCATATGTGTTTAACAGTACCATGAAATTTACTTAGGAGAACTCATTTCCCTCTTTTTTGTGTGTGTGTTTGTACAAAATTTTCTTAACTGTATGAACAGAAGGCAACCTACAGTACTGTACATGACTCAAGACGACTGTTATTAGGCAGGTTTCCTGACAGATTTTACAGCAGAATGTGAAATAAACTGCATTTTTAAAAGTTCAAACATCCCATATGCACACTCCTGAAGTTTTAATTAAAAGGAATAGCTTGGCCGTATCATGGCATAACCATGGAAACCACCGCTGAGAAACTCAATGTATTCCGCGCTCAGAGTGCCACGTCTAGCATTATACAAGCAGACCACCCATGATAACATCCGCCTTGTGTGTAAATGTGCTTTTGGAGTTGTCACTTATAAAGATTAAAGGAAGTGCTATGTTAATTGTCACACAGTGAGAAGGAGGCTCTCTGATCTGGGGGCATGGCAGAGCTCCAGTGGCTAATATGTAGAAAGGCTGGCAGGAGAACTTATCTGTGAACATGTCCAGCATCAAAGAGTGTCATGTCGTGAGTTATACATAATACAAGAGCAAGTCGTGGCTTTGATTTTATGGCTTTTGATTTTTGTGTATTTGATAGGTCTGCCAGACATTAAAGCTATCCATCAGGAATTGCTGAAGTAGGACAAGGCCTTTTTGTTCAGGACAGGGTTCAACAAAAGAGAACGCCATGTGTTATGAACACACTCCTGCACAGTATACTGTAGCTCACTAGTGAAGGCTGTCGGTTTAAAATACCAGACATGATGTAATATTTCACACTCACAACAGTCTAGTGCTGGTGTCTTACGGTAGGAAACCATGTTCTCCGTGGGCTTGGTGGGTTTCCTCTGGGTACCCCGGTTTTCCTCCCACAGTCCAAAAATATGCATGATACTGTAGGTTATTTGCCATTTACAAATCGCCAGTGTATGATTGGGTGTGTGAGTGTGTGTGCACCTCATCCAGGATGTACCCCAACTAGTGCCCTGGGATAGGCTCCAGGCCCTCCACAACCCAACAGAAGATAAGCAGTATAGATAATGAATAGATGATAGTTTTTACTAAATGTTTTTTTTTTTTCTTGTTCAAGGTCAGGCCATCATAGTGAAACCATGTTGAGCTATGTCTTTTAGCTAACATGGTTTACTACCCCAAGGCCAGGATATAACAGTTAAATGCAGGATGAGATATACATTAAAATTACTTTAAGGCATTTGATTCTGAGTTTATATCAAATCTTAAATTTATCATTTACTTTACAAGATTTGATCGACTGCAGAATATAGATCCTTACAGCCAAAGCCATCCCAGAAAACATTCCAAGCAGAATCTCTTACCCTACAGTATATAACACTTAACAAATCAAAGACACATTGATGAATGCATTTTCAAAAATGTGGCTCAAAGTTGTGCTAGCATTAGCATGTGGATCCCATCCAAAGATCCATTAAGGAAACCTTATCTATCTAAAGATCTATTAAGAAACCCATTCTCTACAAGTGTAACAGTACAAACAATGATTTGTTAGCATTAAAATGTGGCTTAGATTCAGGAAGACTATCCAAAGGACGATTGAGGAACATTTAACCATGCAAAGAAAGATCCACTGAGAAACTTTTCAAGCAAACTTAGCTGTTTGCTTGTAGCTGTTCAAGCAAACTTTTCTTAACATTAACATTCTGTTAGACCAATCTAAGCATCATTAACCAATACGTATCCATAGATCTAGTGAATATCCATTATAATGATAAGATCCACTAAGGAACCCTTTAAGATCTACTGAGAAACCAATAACTACACAAAGATTCATCACTTACACTATTTGTTTTATTTGTAACTTAAAAGTTGTGTAAGAATAAGTATTTGGTTCCCATTCTGTCAAACTATTAAAATACCTAGATCAACTGAGGAACCATTGAAAATGCAGAGATTCATAAAGAAAGCCCATTTCTTAAATTTTTTTTTGTTAACATTAGCATGTGGCTTTCTTTTTCTTAGTCCATCCCAATTTGATATGAAGAACCCTTCTCATCTGAAGATCCACTGAGGAACCCTTAACAGTCTGGAGGAATTCGTTTTTCTAAAGGTCTGGGCATTGGTAGCCCTCAATGCTCTGGGATAGTGATCAGAAGGTCAAGGATTTAAGCCCTAGTTCCGCCAACCTGTCACTATTGGGTCCTTGAGCAACACCCTCTCTGCTCGAGGGGCACCATATCATGGCTAATCCTGCTCTCTGATTCCCACTTCCAAGCATGCTAGTATATGAGAAGGAAATAATTCCACAAATATTCCCATATACATATGTGATTCTTCTTCTTCATCAAACAAACCCACAGGTCACCCCACAGTTCTTTAACCATCTGAACATCTTATCAAGGAACCCATAACCATCCAAACAGCCACCAAGAAACTCTTCTTCCTTAAAGCGTAGCTGTTCACACACGATGTTCAGCATTACCATGCCTCTTCCGTCCTAAGAACCACTGAGGAACCCAAGAATTCACGAAAGAACCCATGACTATACCAAAAAAATAATAATAACGATAAAAATAAATTCCACTAGTATAAGTCACAGGATGGACTCCCTGTCCTGTATGTTTTAGTGTTTTCCCTTCTCTATTACACTTGCTTTGGTTCAAAAAAGGCTGTTAATTTGCTGATTAATTAAGTCAACTGTGTTTTTAGTTGTGAAAACACTAAAATGTGCAGGGCAGAGGGTCCTCTGGGAATCTGTGGCAAGCGAAAGCTTTTCAGGAAATCAAGGAAAAGTCTTATGTCTTAAAGCTTATGGAAAAAAGTAAGATTATGTACGTTTACTGATTTATTTGTCCTTATAAACTGTGTGATCAGCATTGTGGATGATTAAGTTACTGCATTTTAATTACAAAAAATATCTATATTTGAGATTTAAAAAAATAGATAAAAAAGGTTTTTTGAGCGTTTCATAGATACACCACTACTGTTTACCCAAGAGCAGATGGAATTTGTATGTTTAGTTATGCAATGCAGCAGTTTCCCCCCTTATTGAACCATAAAAATGTAACCTGCCCCCAAGATAGCAACGATTGATGAGGCCATATTGCAAGATACACCTTCTCTTATCACGGCTTCAGACAACAGGCACCAAGGCCACGGGGCCAAAAATCTGCATGCTCAGGTTATCTAGGCTTGTGCGTCTCTTCCTGCCATGATTATCGATTTTGTCCCATGACCCAAGAGCACGTTTTCCTCAGTTAGCAGGGCTGAATGAATATCAAGAGAACAATGATAAGCAGTGCAAATGTACTTAAAAAGGGGCTTTGGTGATTAGATTCCTGAGAGTCCCGCTTCATCCAGCCTGCTTAGTAATCCAGACGTGGCTTATAGGTGAAATATTAACATGATCATCGTTTCCGCGTTTCCGTCTTAATGTGGCTGTGCTTTTTTTTATCTAACGCTCTGGAGAAATTAGGTCAAGAAAACAGTTGTTGGAAGCAGGATGCAGATGTGTAGAGGAACTGCTAGACTTTAACATCTGTCTAGTAAATCCATGGGAAAAAGGTTTAATAATGATGTAAACAAACATTTTCTCCGCTTGCTAACTGTTGAGCCAATCCAACTTCACTTTATTTTAGCTAACACAGTGTGTGTCTTACCGTGCCTTAAGAACTACAATTTTGCAATAAATTTGGCTGGGTGTGAGAAGCATTTTTGGCATATGAGTGGCTGAGCGGATCGCGCATACTTCCGGTTGTGCATACTTTTCATGTAAATTGGTAATTGGCGGCATGGTGGCTTAGTGATTAACAGGGTCCGGGTTCGATTCCTGCTTTGGGGTCTGTGTGCATGCAGTTTGTATGTTCTTAGTGGGTTTCCTCCGGGTACTCCGGTTTCATCTCCCAGTCCAAAGACATGCAGATTGGGCGTTTCTAATCGGCATTCCCAAATTTCCCATAGTGTGTGAATGAGTGTGTGTATGTTGACCAGAGATTGTTTCACAAGTGTAAAAATGGAAATAAATACAATGGTCACCATTAGCCTCCATGGTCCCCAGTTGGACTACAGAGGTTCCTAGATGGATGGAAGTAAAACTGGTAATATTTTTGGGTGGCTGGAACGAATGATCTGTATTTACATTATTTCCTATGGGAAAATGCATTTCGCCTAAATTTGGATTAAATTTGTATACCGAGGTATTGTACTGTATGTTGCTACAGTATAAGGGAATTTAGACCTGGGAACTGTCCTGTTTTTACCAGTCAGTAAATTTAATACATTTGAAAAAAAAAAAAACAACAACAACAACAAAGTGCACATTGCATTAAAAAATTAATGATTGATTTGCAATCTTTTTTATTTATTTTGTAATCTTTAGTTTAATCATCAGTTAACTTCTAATTACGCGGCCAATTAGCCTAATCTGTGTGTCTTTGTGAGGAAACCGGGGTACCAGGAGGAAACCCACCAAGCACAGGGAGAACTTGCAGACTCCATGCATCTGAAATCAAACCTGAACCCTGGAGGTGAGCCACAACAAATAAGCCACTGCTGCGCCTGGTTTCCTCCAGTGTACCAAAAAAACAAACAAACCCTGGTATGCCACCTCCTTGAAATTGTGTACAAGTGTGTGAGCATCCTGTACCATATGTGTGTGTCTGTGCTTGTGTCCTCTCCTTCACAACCAGCATTCCAGGGACAAAGCTTGTCATGCACCGACATGAATGAATAAATAAATGAATGAAGCAATCTGGTGAAAATATTGGCACCCTAGACCTGAAAACAGCGCACTACTCTGATATACGGGAACTTAGACCTGGGACCTGTCCTGTTTTTACTAGTCAGTAAATGTAATGTAAAACCGCAGATTGAATAAAAATAAAAAAAAAGAGAGATTTTAAATCCTGATTTATTATTATTATTTGTATCTACATGGAAATAAGCAGCTTGTGTGCGGGTTGATCATCCGTTCCGTTATGATGATATCCGCATCGGGTTTTCTCCTCGCCTATATAGTGTGTATGTGTGTGTGCGTGCGTGTGTATGTGTGCTCGTGAGCGCGCGCGCGCGTGTGTGCGTGTTTTGGATTGGTGGAAGCGGCATGGCGCTGGCGGAGAGGCGCGCGCGCTGCTCCCCTGCTCAGGCACTCGGTTCAGAACGCGAGGCGCGCGCGCTTGACTCGGAGGTGCAGGGAGCTCGTGCGACAAACCGGATGAGGAGCAGAACTTCGGTGTCTCACCTTCGGCGGTGCTGCTGCTGCTGCTCAGACTGAACATGATCACGGCGCTGGACGGCTGATGTTTTTTCGTTGAGAGAAAAAAAAAATACAAATAAATAAATAAATCAACGCAGGCGAGCGCGCGGAGGATATTCACGCTGAAGCGTTTTATATGTTTCGAGCTGCGGCGTAAAGGAGCCTCCTAGCAAGAGTGTTTTATACAAATATATATATATATATTTATTTATAACAAAAAACAAGAACTTTTAGGTTTGGGTTTGCAGACCGTCCACCATCACCTCGTCGAATATTTATTAAATTTTTTTGCATTGCAGTGCAAAGTTTTGGGTTTGAACCTGACGCGCAGCGCGACTCCCCAGTCGAACCCGGCTCTGACGCGTCTCCGCCGGCGCGGTCTCTCCCGCTGCTGTCATGGGGAAAACTAGTGCAAAGACTGCGAAAGGGGACAGACGGTGTACTGGATTCTTAGTGCACGTCGTTCGAACGATTTTTCTCCTCGTCGTCTTCGTCGGTAGCACCAGAGCTCAAGGTAAGAGTGTGTGTGTGTGTGAGAGCGAGAGATTTCGGTTTTTTGCTTCTGAACGCGGAGAGGCGCGTGCGGAGTGACGCGCGGTGTGCGTAAAGCGGTAAGGCGCTGATGGAGCCTGGCGAGGCGCGGGGGGCAAACTTCACTAATGCCAACTGATGGAGGGTATCGGGGCCAAAAAAAATATAAAAAAAAACTCCGACATTGCAAATACGACAAGTGAACGGTTGTCAGTTGAAGGAATGCGTGCTTTTGATCTGATTCGATTATATTTGAATTCACTTTTGATGTGATTGTTTTTTTTTTATTTTTATAAACAAGCATGTGCTTGTTTATATATATATACATGCATATATACGTGTCTATCTATCTATATACATACACACATATATTTATATATCCATACTTGTATATCTATATATACAGTACGTGGGTGTACACACACACACACACACACACACACACATATAATTTATTTATTTACTTATTTATTTATTTAGAAAAAAAAAACTTAAAACCAGTAAAATAAAGAGCTGTTTTTCTTTCCTGTTGGGGAAATTTTCTCAGCTGGTCTGCAAAAAGTAAAGACATTAAAAAAAAAAAAAATTAATCCATGCTAGACAAATATTATTCTATACAAGCTATTATTATTATTATTATTATTATTAGTAGTAGTAGTAGTAGTGTTTTATTGCTTTTGAACCTGCAACTTGTATTTTGATTATTGTTATTAATATTATTCCTGCTTTTGATCTTGTAACCTATTTGTCATCGGAATGACCCCACTCCTCACTTCTCTTTCTATTGTTCTGATTTTGCTCATGCTCTTTTCTGTCTAGCTCAAAACCTCATTTATGCCTTGTGTTTGCTTTTTTTATTATACACGGTAAAACTTTCGAAGAAAGCATTAGTGTGTGTGTGTGAGAGAGAGAGAGAGAGAGAGAGAGAAAGAAAGGGAGAGAGATAAATAGTACTGATAGGTGAAGTGTAATGACTTCGGAGTCATTAACCTCAATTCGTATGCTACTCAGACTTAATGATTTTTATATTATACGTTCTGTATTTGAGCTGTGAAGCGTAAAATGTACTACCTGAACAGTTAATTGAGTTAATGTAACATTTAACATGTTTTAAGTGATGTGTATTAAATTTAGGATCACACAAGGCTTTGTTGGCACACACACATACACACCCATGAACTCATGCTGCTCTGGAATAAGTGTTTACGTACATTCTTTCTAGCAGTTCTTGTTGATTTCAGGTCTCGGGTTGAACCTTTAAGTGTACGGTCCTTGAACGTCTAATTATTGAGACAGATGTGCTAGAGTGCTTGGATTACATTGAGACTCTTAACGGTTTGTTCTATTGTTTCCTACACTTCGTTGATCAAACTGCCAGATATTTGGGTCTGAATACAGTATATTTGATTTATAGGAATTACGCCTAAAGGATCAGAAATTTATATTCAGGTCTCAGGCAACGCTGTGTTCACTCACTTGGCGTATTCTCTACCTGTTCTCATCAATAATTCAGAGTTAAACTAGTTTTTTTGTTGTTGTTTTATTTTAAAGCTGGATAGGATGGCGCATCCCTCGAAAGTCTGTGCTTGTGTTTGTTAACTTTCAATTAATCTTGCCTATAATGCTTGACAGGGTTTTACATTTGGTCTCTTTGTGCTTCTCGTGATGCTCCAGAGTCATGTTTCTCTGCCTGGTATGTTCCAGATGTCACGTTAAGACACGAAACTGTCACGTCTTCATTCTTTGCCATTTAAAGCAGACACTGCAGGGGCCTCAAGGTTTAAGGGGACGGAGTCGATTCTTATCTGGGTAAACAGTCTCAGTCATCTCGTTGATGTCGAAGAGATAACGTAAAGACCCTCTCCTTCCATTAAAAGCCAGTTTGCTTAAGCTCTACTCTGGCAAATGTTTGGAAGAGGCTTAAACTGTCCCAGAGTGGAGCTTTCAGAAAGGTCTAGTGTGTATGTTTTTTTTTTTTTTTTTTAAGCTCAGTGCAGGTGGCCGACTTTTTGCTGATCTGGTAGTTATGACGATCACAAAGGGAATGTAATTATGGTCGACCAAATCCAGGACAACGGAGTGGGGTGGCGGGGTGGGCTAGGTTTACACAATGCTCGTGTTGTTGTCGTTGAATTTCATTTAATTCTCAAAAAAAAACAACAACAATGTGTTGGAAATTGAATATGAAAATGAACAACCCCGAGCCAAGGCCATGACGAGGACAGATAATATTTGCGAGCCAATTCGAGAAGGTTCGCATGGTTAATGCTTAACATGGGAAAGGAAGAAGGCTACCCAGCTCCGGTTTCTGAAGGACACTGCAGGATGACATAATCCTTCCATTCCAGACCCAGTGGCATCGACTACAAAGGAAACATGAACCAGGTTGCTTCGTGTCCATTAAGAAGTCAATATTCACTGAAAACATTGTTTGCACCTAATTAATGGGCTGGGAGTTTTATTATTTTTTTTCCATGTTGCCAAATAAAAAAATCGCTCATGATGTCTTTACAGCACAAAGAGTTCTACTGGTCTCCTAACTGTAAAGGTTCTTTTTGCTCATCTTTTTCCCCTCCTGCTCTGCTCCTCAGCTTTTCCATCACCCCTCTAATTTTCCACTCACTATCCACTTGTTTTAATCAAGTATCCCAAATCCAGTTTAGGGTGGCTCAGAAATTGAAGTGCTCAATCCCAGATTGTCTCGGTGCTCTCCTGACACTGGTGTTTCAGCTTGCCATGGAGATAAAGAAAGAAAGCGAAAGTGAGAGAGCAAAAATAGAGAGAGAGATAATAAACCAGGGTGGATCTAAAACTATAGCAAAATAACTGATATGTCGGGCAGAAAAATGTCTGAATTTGAATGAACGGCATAGTTAGATGGAGACGACTTTCTGGAGAATTTCACCAATCTCTGAGAATCCTTCGTGGAAATGCTCGATGGTTGCTCTGGCACCCAGATGGAATGGCATAAGGATTTGGGGTCTAAAGTAGCCCGGCTGTCTGTTTGAATATGTAGATCCTCCGTGAAATCTGAAGACGCCAAATGTGTGTAAACGCTCCTTGTAAAACGTATTCGGGCCCTCTCTGACTCTGTGCTTAAGCTGTGCCTTCTGGTTAGATTCTTTCTTTCATTATTCATCGAACAGTGTTATAAAACCTGCAGCAAGCATCGGGGAAAGCTGCGCGTGTAACGTTCCAGACAAGGGCTCCTTGTACGTCCTCGGGGCGCATAATGACCGCGGAAAGTCGAACCCGAACCGAAAGCCACAGAGCCTGCCGAGTCGGTCGTGGAATGAGTTAATTTTTTCCGCTCCTCTTTTCTTTTCATATTTTATTTGAGATTTGCCCTTTGAGCTTTTGTTTACGGAGCCTAATTGCAATGAAAATATTCCCACCACAAGGCCACGCACGCAGTCTAACACTCGCTAAGTGTATGAACATCCGAGTAAGCACGAATGTTATTGCTATCACGTTATTACTCCGAGTATTTCTCTCGTCGCAAAAAACGTTGGCGTCTCTGGGGCACTGCTAAGGTTACAGCCGTCGCACAAAGCCGGCATTGTACACGCAGAAGACTATCACGCAACGACCTAGCGTAGGTAATTCCCAAAGGATGACATGATGTAGGACCATTTTTATTCTCAGGTTTGGGAGGCCACGGGTGGCGTAAAGAAGGAAATGCCGTCACCAGAAATTTCAGAACTCCGTCTCCTCTCTAGCTCTGCCTCCCTCTGCGAGTGTGAGTGTAAGTGTGGCCTGCTTGTTCCCATGCTGAGGAGATGGGATTTTTTTGGGGGGTGATAATTACTGCGAAAAAGTAGCTTGCTGAGTTTGCAACTCTCTTTCCTGACGTCACATGAGGACTTGGGTATTACCCGATGCAAGAAACTAGCTGCTTCGCCCTCCAGCTGTGCAGGTACAGTAAGTTACCCAGGCGAAGGAGAACGTAACGAAAGCCGTCTCCTTTTCCTCGGGTCTTTGTTGCGGAAAGAAAAAAAAATTGGAGCTGAGGGAGAGAAGGACTGAGTGCAATTAATCACCCACTGTCACTGCCGTAACTACAGGGAAGGCATCAAAGTGCAAGCCTTCAGTTCTATTAGCAGTCCATTAGCGGAGGCCGGCACAAGTACCAACACTTCATGCGAATTCCAGTGCAGAAGTAACTGACCTGTCTGTCAACACTGCCAATTCCTCTCTCTGTAATGACTCCTCTATCTTCATTCATATACACCAACGTACCACCTCTGTTTTTTTTTTTATTTATTTTTTTGAGGATGCTACATGAAACAGCACTGTGTGTGTGTGTGTGTGTGTGTGTTTCGCACCTGTCTGATGATTGCACAGAAAAATCACAGCCTGAATGCCTCTCTCTGTGAAATCAAAACCCATGCGGCTCTTTGTTGCTGTTCGCTTACGCAGGATCCTGAGCTTCACCGAGGATCCTCGGTGCCCAATTACAGGCATGGATCAGAGGAAGGTAATTGATGGTCTTTACTCTGCGTGAAGAGGGTAATTGTGACCAGGAAGTGGAGAGAGATGTGAGAGGTATTACCACTTAAGAGGCCTCTTTTCTTGGGGCCAAAGAGAAGACTGACATGGTTCCTGTTTTGGAGACAGACCCGGTCATTCACTTGACATTTTTCCTCCCCTAGAATGTGACCACAAAAATTCAACACTGTATATAAAATACATCCTCACCATTTATTTTTAAGCACAGACCGTGAGAATGAGTACATGCAGGATTTGGTGATGATGCTATAATGTCTGTATGATGCTATAATGTCAGTACGCTTTTCTGAGATATCATGCATCTCTTGATTCATTTCTTTTTATAAAATATTATATTATATAAATATTTTTAAGATGCATTTAAATATAACTGATTATTTACAATAATTTTGTACTTCTTTTTATTTTTAAATGTTTTAATTTACCTTCAAATAAATCTTTTGGTTTTGTTTTACTTTTTAGTTTATAAATCTAAAAAATAAATGAAATGATTTGTGTAATGTAGACACTAAATGATTTTTTTAAAAATATATATATATAATGAAGTATACAGTATGGTGATACTGTACATATCGCATATGACATAAATTCCTTTTAAAACCGTCACTTTTATTATATTTTTGTCACATCATCCAGACATTTTTATTTATTTATTTATTTTTGCTTCTTCTTGAACCCCCCTCTAGTGAAACGCCAAGCAAAAAGCTTGACCCGCATGTCCTGTACATTTCTATTGCGGATTGATTGCTAATAAGATGCGGGGCGAACAGGGTTAAGAGTGTGCTGCATATTGCTTTGTTGAAGCCTGAAGTGCCACTAAAACAAGTGCTACGCTTTTATTCTCTCCTTCGCATCCTCCGATGGTACTCTGGCTACACGGTCTTTTGAGATGTCTACAGGGATTGCATCACTGAGTGGCACAGAGTGGTGTTAAAAGCAATTTGTTCTCCAGCCTACCTCAGTGAACTGTCCCAAACCCGCTTAATGCACAGAAATAACACGGCTCACTAGACTGTTTTCCGCAGACACCTGACGTGCCCTTCAACTGGATGGCTGGGGTGATTTAATTTAGATCAGTATATTTATTCAGTGCAAAGCCTCTTAGTATAGACTATTACTATTTCCTTTTTAACTAATGAGTTGCACTTGAGTGCTGGCCAAATTGAACCTTATTATCTGGCTTCATGTTGCATAATGATTAGTGGCATAAACCTCAGACTTCCACATGAGATGATTTAGATTCAGTGATTTGTTATTTGACGCTATCACTGAATCCGCTATGATGTGATATGATGATTATATGATTTAATTAGGGCCCAAGCACTATAGGGTGCGCAAAGAAACGAAATAATTTGTAAGGTGTTTACAAAATGTTGTTTACACAGATGAGAAATCCAAAAAAGTAGATAAAGATCTACATTGTCTTAAACCGTCTCCAGCTTGTTAAAATCCACTTGTACCCCTTCAACGCTGTTATTTGATGAAAATATAATCTGAAAATATGAACTAATCCCAGTAAAAATATTCAGTTTGACTTCTTTTAAAATGCTAACATGCTAATACTAGAACCTCATAGACCTCATTACTGAGAAATATAAGACAGGAAAGCCACGCTTGTGCTACACTCCTAAATGAAAACCAGTTGAATTTTGTGTGTTTACAGTGTTCAGTATAGAACTTTACTTCCAAGCAGCTGAATGGCTAATCATGTAGCTTTAAATTCTAATGTTGCTAGCATGCTAATACCAGAGCCTAAAGCTGAACACATAATTGTAAAGAAAGAAAAAAAAAAAAAGACAGAAAAGGCACACAGGACTATTCTTATAAACCAAAAAGTGAATTTTTATACTTTGTGTTATAACTTTGCTTTTAAGCAGCTTAAAGTGCTATATGCTAGCACCAGAGCCTTAAAACTCATTAGAAGGAGAAACAGCAGATCTGATGCACTCGTGATTATTCAGTTGGTTGAAAGTATGCGATGTGAGGGGGATTTGAGTCAGATTTTCGCATGGTTATCATTTTTAGCATTGTTATAACTCGGCTGAATGGCTTGTCATGTAGCTTAAACGCTAGCGATGTTAACATCCCCTGTTGAAAGGCTTCTGTAACAAATAGACACTGCTGTTGTTCACCTTCCAGGAAGGCAGGGTAAAATTCAAACGATCTCCCCCCATGGGGCAATTGGAAACCCGAGAAGTTTCCTATCTCCAGTTTATCAGTGTGTGTTCCCTCCACCAGCCCCCCGTCTCTGTTATTCTTCAGCCCTGCTGACGGAAGATGAAAGCATAGCACAGATAAATGTTTGCGCTTTCCTGTTTTTATGAGGCTTAAATAAAGAACATACATTTGTTCCACTACTTTGAGGTTTTTCTGCCCCCCCCCACACAGCTCGTTTAAGTTCTGCTTTCCATTAAGGACATCGTACAGGTCTCTGATGATAAGAGGACAATGTTGGTGCCCCTACGGGCTGGACCCTGAGGTCAGAGCTGTAGAACGGCGATTGTGTGTGTTTTTTTTTCATGCTATAGGCCAGGCTCTGTGGGATAATGTTGTGTAATTAGAGCAACCCTGCCTTCAGGGGGTGGGCCTGTTTGGCCTGATTGTAGTCCGTGTACAGCGCAGAACCTCAGGGCTCTTATTACTGCCAGCAGGTGCTTTATGGGGAATGTCAAAGCCGTTTGGGGGGGGAAATGCTCGGTTAACTTTTGGGGCGAGGTAAATGAGGAGAAAGGCTCTAATGTTTAACAGGCCTCCCGTGAGACGTGTGCGTGTATGTCACGAAGGTTACGCTGAGGGTCTGCTCGGGCTTCTTCCTCTAATCTAAAGGCTCTGCATCTGGACTGTATCACTTCTCAGCCAGAGATAAAGCACTGCTGTCACATCCTTATGCCCATTTCCTCCAGAATGGGGCTGACAAATCCAGCCAGATAAAGGCGCTCAAATATTTCAGGATCGATTTTTATAATTCCCTTCATAAATCTCGTTCTTGGTTTATGTACAGAAACAGATCTTTAAACTGCTGTGCAGGCCATTAGCAGACGACTTCACTAAATGTGTGTCAAAATGTAAATGATTCTTTTTTTTTTTTTTTTTCCCCCCCTGTCTGTTAAATGAAGTGCTAAATTAGAGGCACATTGTGTGATCAATTTTGTACAGGGAAGATGTGAAAAAGCTAGTGAAGAGGATGCACGCCGCAGTTCTTTTATCCTTAATTCATGTTTTCTCACTTCGTTGCCGCGTCACGTTTTTGCCGTCACTACATTTTCAAAATGCAAAGTCTAAACGAGAGTCTGGAGAGCTGTGTGTTTACTGTATGTTTCTGCTTTTACACTCCAACTCCCTAATTTTTTTTTTTTTTTTTAAACGTTTGCTGAAATCCCCTCATTCTTCCCGCCACACATATTCTCATCCCGGGTCTGAAACGCTGCCCTTTCTTTTTTCAAACCAGGCATTATCTTTGCTGCGGTGGCATTTTTGTGTGTTTGTGTTTCCTGCATGTGATGTTCGCTAAGCCTTGCACTCAGCATATTCGAGCACAGCCACGGCTCCACGTTACGGTCTCCAGGGCTCGAGGAGCCGGGAAGTGCTTAACTGGGCCATGCTCGCTGGGGCTAATTTTACACGTGCCTGGGCGACAGTGGCACACTAGCTATTGCGTTTCCCTGATGAAGGCTTTCTGCATGACTTGCCTCAAGTTGTACCGGAGAGATGTGCTTATCACTTCAGTCCGGCGTTTGCACGCTGCCCGTAAAGGGACCAGGGGAGTGAGTGCAAATGACAAGCTGGCCGAGGCAAAGCCTTCATTGAGAGAGTTAACCACTGTTAATCACGACCGTGGGTAACGAGGACAGTTTACAGCGACTGGGACGCTGTTAATTCTGACCTTCCCTGCTAGCATTAAATCCAAGCCCGGACGGAAATACACCGTCCCCGTCCTGTGATTACGGCTCGAAGGGAATTAGTAGCAGGAGAAAAATCGAGAAGAAAGCGAGAAGATCTCTTTCTAAGCAGCAGTAGTTTACCAGCCCACACAAGGACCTCCAAACACAACGGAAAGTGGATAAATAATAAATCCTGTACTAAAGTACTAATCTAATGGATATGTTGAGCCCTGTGTAAAGTTGAGACTCAGCAGTCTGCAGCGGCTGGATGGGGACAGATAGCGAGCTTTTTTTTTTTTTTTCCTTTTCTTCCTTTTTACAGACTCAGAATAGCAAGCAACCATCTGCAATCATGTGTGCAATAGCTCACTATCTACCTCCCTGAAGTGCTTTCTATTTGCCACATATGCACATCTTTCCATTTAATATTAACTCCAGTTTTTTTTCTGTTCAGAAATGCGGGCTTTTTCAATTCAGGGGTCATAAAGTTGACCGTGTGAGGTGGAACACATGAGGTCTGCTAGCTGATGTAAACTGATATGCCATTATGCAGGGCGTTAAACATTCCCCTTGCTGTTCTTTCATCGTGAGACAAATGATTCACCTACAGTCTATGAAACATATGAGCGAGGGGGCTGCCGCTTTTTGGCCGCTGTCCGACTCGAGGAAAAAAAGAAAAAAGGTCAACAAACGTGCGCTCCATTCGCAGGTTTGATCTGTGGTAGGGCCATTCCTACCAGGGAGTTGTCAGATTTGAATTACAAGTCATGAATGCTCGCTTTTAGTAGCCAAACACATAAATCTGGGCTCTACACACCTCTCTTATGCCTCTCATTTGTGAGAAAGGGCCTCTGTAAATCCCGCGGTGTTAGTTGTTTCAATAAACCGCTGAAAGTTCCTCTCTTTCAGTCGCGTTCCGTGTTTTATCAGAGGTATTTCAGTGGTTTATTGTGCAGGCTCGTGCCAGCACTGACAAGCCTCGCCAGAAGAAGCACCACTTGGGCTTGGAGGTAGAAGGGAGGGCTGTGGGTGTGAAGAAGAACAGAAGAAGGGGATGATAGCGATAGCACGGGCGCTCGTGTCTTACCCATAATCCCTGTAAGGAAGCACAGATTCAGAGACATTAACTCCAGCTATTGTGGATCACTTTGTTTCTGGTTCTCTGCTTTGTTTGCTGCAAAAGAACCTTTAAGACTGAAAGGAAAAACAAAAGCAGAACTACATAAGCTCAGTCAGCATAAGCGAGCGTGTATTCACTGGTGGCAAACGTACCGTTTCTTTTCTCTCCTCTTGTCATGTGCAAATGATTTTGTATGGAAATCTGATCTCTTTTGTGCTGCTTATGGGGAGATTGGAATACAAGGGGCCTACTGTTTGCGGGCCTCGCTATGATTTGTCATTCTGGCAGTTGTTTCCACAATGATTGGATTTCAGGGACGTGGACTCGTGAAATATGGGCATAACTATTTACATTTTAAGGCCCAGACCTTTTACTCTGTTTCTTCTGTTTTGCTTCAAGAAGCACTGGACAGAATGCAGGGTTTATTTCATAGAGGGCGTACAAATTATCGGACATCGAGGAGGCTCAGTGCTGATGAAAGTTGGCAAAACATAAAACGTTGTTAGTAGTCATGGCTAGTTGGCTAGTCATGTACGCGTCTCTTGGCATTGTATCAGGATATAAGGCAACTTGTATGTACGTACATTATTTACGTATATTATTGTGTACACTATATGACTGCAAAACAGTTATTATTCTCTGAGAAACAAGGTTAACTGTAGCAAAAGTTTAATTTGTAAACTGCTATATAACCTTATTTAAGAAGCTTTAAACATCCACATTTTTGTGGCCATCCAAGCTTGCAGATTTTCGAGCAAAAGCCCATTAGTGTCATATGATCAGTGAAGAGAAGAAACTTCCTAAACTATATAGTGGCTGCCATTAGTGGTTTAAGCGTGTAAAAGGGTTTTTGGAGAATGATGAAGCCAAGAAAGGGACCTTTACACTCCAGCATTCGTAAATGTGTAGTAAATGTACATGTTTGCTTTCTCAAACATGTATCAACATTAGTATCAACATATTATTGATACTAAATTGTATCCTTAAATGTCCACAAACATTCCTGCGGGTTTGATTTATCAATTGTGCCAAAAACAGCAAAAGATGGATTTATAGCATTTTGAAAAATTTTACGCTTTTTAAACTCAAACAATTGTAACTATTTTTTCTTGATCAAGGTTTTTTTTATTTATTTTCAAACTAAACAGAAAAAACACAAGAAAACACAACAAAAGAGAACACAAAACCAAACCGCTCCATCCCCCCCAACACCAGACAAACACAAGGGTGCCATAACATTTTATTACTCATGTGACCAAAAAAATGTGCACAAAATATTGTTAGTTTGCGATACTTGTGTTTTTTCCCAAAACTGCAAAAATGGATTTATCTCATTTTGCTGTCAACCTGTTCGCATATGAACAACAATTTAAGGGTGTTTTTTATTTATTTATTTATTTATTTTAGTTACAGCATGCCTCTGCACTTAATTTAATGTATCTTGAAGGCTAAATGGCTGTTGTGGGAAATCTGTTACTTTTAGTTTCAAAAAGAAATGCATCAACATTCAAAATCCAATCATGGCTCCCAATCCGTTCCACGGGCACTTAAAAAAAAAAAATAAAAAATAAAAAATAAAAGAGAGAGAGAAAGATAGAAAGTCTATGCACTGATGAATCACAGTTATACGATCTTTCTAATTCCTAAGGCAATGTCGCATCTCATCTCGCCTCCTCTCCCTCAGTCTCTTCCTGTCACTTTTTCTGTTTGCTTTTATCTTCCTGGAAATCTCACCAAGACATTACAGACAAAGCGGATTTTTTTTTTTCCCCACAGTTATTCTGAAATTATATCCTCAAAAAGCCCTAACAGGCTTGGCACGACTCAGTGCCCCCTTTTTTTTTTTTCCCAAAATGCTCTCTGTTTTTTTTTTTTTTTTTACGGAAAAATTACAATCAGTCTCATAATCTCCAAATGACTCTAACGCTCCCGAAACCGTATACGGTTGTACTTGTGTTTCGGTGCCATATTGTTCAGATTACTCATGTGGGTTGATGTTCTTGCTTTTATGCGAAAAACAGTAGCCCCATTTTCTTTCGCGCGCAGCCTCTGGAGAAAAAGAGAGAGCTTTCGCTTGAGCCACCGTGGGACAAAATAGCTGTTTCTGTTTCTCTGTGAGATATGCTGGAGATGAGGCTTATAATGATTCGCTAACTAGCACCACCCACTGCAGATTTCAGCGAGCTCCCACGTCCCATGAGGTGAAACTTTTCAGCTTAGTAGTAAAATGTCGGTAATTGATTTGGACTCGCAGTGTGGCTCGTTATTCAAACAGACCCTTCTATGCAGTAATGGTTGTGGAGTACAGATTATGTTTTCCTTACACTTTTTAGTTTTTTTTATTTTTGAAAGAGAAATAGGAATGTAGGCCATATGCAGATTTCCGTTTGCATCCTCCGTTTTAACTTACAGTATGCAGTAGGCGCTTTAGATTTTACCGCCTTTATTCTTTCAGTATCACTCTCTCTCAATTGGATCGAGTTGATAAGAAAAGGCATTTCATGGGCTGTAACTGGTCATTTTCCCCAACTGTATCACACTTCATAAATTTCTTCCCTCACCACCGATCCAGTCTTACAGTAAGCAGGGCCGGGCCTTGGATTAGCCTAGGGTAGCTTTAGCCAGAAAGGCCCACTATTCTTCCCAGATCACAATACATTAGGTGAGAGGAGGACGAATTAAGGCGACCCGGCTATATACATCATCCGCATGGTCCTGAGCCAGATGCCTTGCCTAGAGTTGTAGTGCTGCGTGGGGCTGCATGAGAATCACGCAAGTCGATGCCATTTTCCCTTTATTAATCTCATTCAAGCCTTGCTTTGTCTCATCTTTTTTTTTTTCTTCCTTGTCCTTTAAAGATAAATAACCATTCAGCAAAAGGTTTCGGATGGTAATTGACAGGCCATGTTAAATAAATCCACTTGCCCTCTGCGGGTGCCTCCTCATCTTCCCTCCCCCTCCCCGACTTGCCCCATCTAATCTAACTAATGCTCTCTGTTTGTGTGCTGGAAAGTGAATTAAAAACAGCCTGACTCAATACCTGATCTATATCGCCCCAGCTAGTTGCATGCACATTAGCTGTTTCTCCACAGCTCCTGTAATTGCATTACAGTACTCCGAGGCTGTAACTATTAAGGACTTACACTGTCTTGGCTGTTGTTAATCATAGCCTCCGCAGGCCTCGAGGCTCTGATTAGGGGACTGATGGAGGGAGGGAACGAGGGCCAGGAGCCTGCCCCCAAAGCGCAGCAGAACAGTGTAGATGTTTCTGGGAAGTCTTGCTCTAATCAGCATCTTTCCTCTGGCCACCATTTTTCATTCCTTTTGTGTGATTCCCCACCCAACAACGTGGCCTGCTTCCCTTACTATATATTTTATTTTTTGGGCTTTTTCTCCAGCTGCCCCTACTATCCGTCTTCATTCCGGCATCAAGAACATTCTCTCGACCACACCGTGTTTTTAAGCTTTTTTTTTTTGTTCCCCTGTGTGTTTTTCCTATTTTCTGATTTTGATAAGAGAAGGCAGATTTTTTTTCCCCTTCACTCAGGAAATGGCTCTGAAACTGTCTATTAAGTAGAAATATATCTCGAGGCACTCTCTGCAGTTTGACGTGCATAAGAAGTTGTTTTGCGGCCGTATCCGTATCGCTCCTTGCGCAGTTGGATTTCAAGAGAGGAGACTGTTTTAAGAAGGCTGATAGTGTCTGACGTGGGGGGGGGTGGTGGTGCTGGTGGTGGTGGGGCGTGTGGTGTATGCGACTTCTCACTGTAATCAGTAGATTGCTGCTGGGAGTCGTCTTTCATCATGCTCCCTGTGCGTCCTGCAAGGAGATGCGTGGCTCGGCGAGGATCCGCTTACACATTACAGACCCTCTACTTTTTTTTTTCCAGACTGCGAGGCAGTTTAGGGATACGGTTTCTGGGCGTATAAACGTTTCTACTCCCCCACTTTTTTTTCTTCTGCTAATGTCGGTTGTATGTAATTTATCAAATAGCACTGATTTGGGGTTTGAGGAGAGTGGAGAATGAACATGCTGCTGCCATCAGTTTTTACCTCTTTTATAGAGATATTGAAGTGAACCCAAGGTGCAGCGTTTTAAAATTTTATTACTTTCTAATTGTCTGATTTGTAATGATGGGCAATCGGGGGAGTCGGAGCGGAAAAGAAGAATATCTGTCAATACTGGAATAGAATGAAGAGACTCGCAGAACAAAGGCATTTCTTTCTTTTTATCTTTCCTTTTTTATTTAGTGTCCTCTATAGAAGCACAAAGACAACTCGATTATTTTGGTGCAGTCAGAAAGGGCGAAAGGCTGCAGCTCCGTGGCCCTGACGCTGCAAAGCAAACAAGCGCGCCCTACATGCAAACTCCCATGCGACCCCTGTGCCTGCTCCCCTGACCTCCACAAAGTCACTTAAATTATTATCTTCTCAGCCTTTTCTTTCCCAGAGAGCACAGTTGGTCTACCTGCCAGCTGACAACCCGTGATCAATTACAGCAGACAGGGGTATCTGTGTCTGGGAAGCTCCCCGGGGCCGGATTTGTCAGAGATCAGGGCAAGGGGTGTGGGGTTGGGGGGGGCGATCAGATATGCTTGTGAGGAGGGATCGCGGAAGCGTGGGGTCGGTCAACCATCTCACGCAGTCAGACAGACGGGAAGGTTGTTTTGTCTTTGGCCTCTCTCAAAAACTTTTTTTTTTTTTCAGTCATCATCTCAAATGATGTTTTTCTGTTATTTTGTTTGATTTAGTCTGAGTTTTACATGGTTCATTTCTTTATTCGGTGTCGGATTTTCAACGTGGGCGTGTACATTTATGATATTGTTTGACTAGTGATGTTAACCGATAATCATCAAATCATTATAATAAATCGATTGTTTTGCATAATATTTCTCCATAGCTTACAAATCTATTCGTTTATACACCACAAGAGGGTGAACTTGCTGTTCACGTGGTGTGTCTGTTTGATTCAGCTGTTTAATTTGTCTTGCATAACTAATTTGTTCGGCTTGTGCTTCTAGTTTAGAGCGAGTGTCTAAAAAAAAAAAAAAAAAACCTTGAACTGAGAAAAAATGTGCATCTTGTTATCATTAATTACTAATGATTCATCGATTGACGATGGTTAAAATGTTGATAAAAATTGCAGCCCTACTTTTGTCCAATTATGTTATGCGTTCCATTATTTTTGACACCAGCAAAACACCAGGTTTGTTTGCATCCTCAAATTAAATCTCAATATCACAAATGAGGATTAAAAACGATAAACCAGGTTTGGAAAAAGACAGCTAAGGCAGATTAAGGAAGCAATTTTTGGTCCAAAGACATAGAAAAAAAAAAAATCTAATAAAGTTAAAGACTTGACGTTTGGTGAGTCAGTCTGGCTTTGACAAATAATCCCTCAGTGAGTGAAATCTTTGGACAGATCTGCCAGTGAGACGTTAATCCTCCGTGTTCATGCTGTTACTAGCCGTGTTCTCTCAGTCAGGTCAGGAGAGGTGGCCAGAACCTTCACTAACTACACCCCACACACACACCCCACACACACACACACACACACACACACACACACACACACACACACACACTTCTCCCTCTCTAAACGCCCCCTCCCTCCCCCATCATCTTTGCGTCTCGCTTCTCAGCTGTTCGAGTCCTCCACCCCGTCCACGTCTCGTCTCGGCACCCGTCTCCTTCAAAGAGCTGTTTGTTTTTTCCGCTGAAGTGTTTGCTTGACATTAGCCTTCAGTAATCCGGTTGAAAAGCCCTTGCCAAGCCGCCACCGTTTTTTCTTTTTTTTCCCCCCCGGAAATCTCAGAGACGGATAACTCGTCTGCTTAATTAAGCTCATTAGCATTCGCTAAATCTCATCCTGTTACTCCTTATGACTAATTTCACATAGGTTGGTATAAAAGCCCGGCTGTGGTGTCGTGTTAAATTAAAGCAGCTCCGGTGCATACACTTGGCTGACGGGTTGGCATTTCCGAGTCTCCGTCGTTCTCATCCTCCTGATTTGATGCAGGTGAATGCCAGGGGAGGAAAGCGTACAGCTCCGTCTGACCCGCGTCCAGATTTTGTAATTAAATGCCTGAATACACTCAAGACTTTCTTCCGTTGGGAGAGAACGACTAGAGACGTTCATCACTCCTGCGCTTGGGTTACAGCGTTCAGGAAACCTGTTGCTTGTCATCGAGCCTGCCTGTTTAAGCCCGGTTCTTGGCTTGTTTTCACTTGGTACAAGGTGAAATATTCATCTGAGTCTGAAAATATCATAGCTATCACAGGATTAATCTAAACCAGTAAAGACAAGCAGAAAAAGTTGTGAAATATTTATTCATCATTTATTTATTAATATTTATTAATGAAGTCGACCAAAAATAAATAAATAAATAAATCACAACCCAGACTTGTTCTTCTTTTCATGGGTCTAGTTTCACACACAAAGATATTCATGTGTGCGCTTGTTAGTCAGTCACATGACCGTGATACATGTAGGGTAAGAACTCATTTTTCCTGACAAGTCCTCTTGAAGGGGACCTATTATGCAAAATTCTTTGTTATTTTCAGACATTCACACAGATCTCCAGTCTGCATGAACAACCCAAAAAAAATGTCAGGACAAAAAAACAATTCTTGCTGTTTCTTGTTTTTCCAATTAAGCATTGGCCGGGAATAAACAAGCTCATTTTCAAGCAGATTTTCGATCATCCATAGCATTAATGGTACATACAGTTCATACATTAATATTGATGATCAATTATATACCAGTAAACTGTCGATGGGGTCGTGGGCCCCCAGGGGTCACCCATGCCCATGCGGACCAAAAGGCAGCTCGTCCAGTCTGATCCCACAGATAAGAAAATGAAAAAAATCAATGATGGCTACTACAGAAAGTCACTAGAACATTAAGTGCACCATAGCTGGCCACACCCAGTGCCGGAGTTCATAGCCCGAGCTCCAAATTCCCCAGATCTCCCATTGGATGGTCTGGATGAACAAATCCACAGGTGTCTTATGGAGTCATGTCCTGAGGGGCCAAGTGGAACCAGGGGAACCTGTACAATACTGAGCATGATGTTTCATATAGCTTATCAGTGTATGTATGTATAGATAGATAGAACTTTATTGTCATTGCGCAATACAGGAACTCGACAACAAAGTGCATCTACCAGAAGTGCACATATACAGTAGGCACTGAGAAACTTATAAGGTGCAGGTTACTGTAAATAAGTAGATTTATGTACATCTCACCCACTCTCACTCATCATCTATACTGCTTAATCCTGTAGTCGCGGGGGGCTGGAGCCAGTCCCAGGAGACTTGGGGCACGAGGCGGGGTACACCCTGGACAGGGTGCCAATTCATTGCAGAGCACACACACCTACATACAATCACAGGCTCATTCACACACTACAGGCAATTTGGGGAACTGGAGTACCCGGAGAAAACCCACCAAGCACAGTGAGAACAGGCAAACTCCATACGCAGAGGCGGGAATCGAACCCGGACCCTGTAGGTGCAAGGTGACAGTGCTAACCACTAAGCCACCGTGCAGCCGATTTATGCATATATTATATTTTATATTATATTACATAACATGGCACACACAATGCCTTGCGAAAGTATTCATACCCCTTGAACTTATCACGTGTCTTGTCATCTTTGCAGTTGTGCCATGGGCTTCATGATGCTGTTTGTTTATTAATGTTCTCTAACAAACCTCTGAGGGCATCACAGAACAGCTGTATTCATACTGAAATTAAATGACACACAGTTGGCCTCTATTTAGGTGACTTCTAAAGGCAATGGGTTCTACTGGATTTTAGTTAGGTGTATCAGAGTAAAGGGGACTGAACACAAATGGACGTCACACTTTTCAGATATTTGTTGGTATATAATTTTGAAAACCATTTATCATTTTTCTTCCACTTCACAATTACGCGTTGGATCACATAAAATCTCATTTACGTTTGTGGTTGTAACGTGACAGAATGTGGAAAAGTTCAAGGGGTAGGAAGACTTTTGCAAACCACTGTACTGTATATAACGCATTTGGGAACTTCTGTGAAGGTCCCAGACATGGACAGTTCCAGAAAAACTTCTTCAAAGGGTTATTTTGGGGCGATCAGCGAGAGAAACAGAAAGAATTTCATATATACCAGATTGAAAAAAAAAAATGAATGTGACCTTTAAATGCTGCCTGTATTTTCTTGTTTTAGTTCAACGATTTAACTGTTTTGTTTTTTGGCAGTCAAAAAAAAAGCAATTTCTGGAGCGCCTCTAAGCTGAAAAAAAGAGAAACACACAAAGGGGGATGCGCAGAGATTTTTACCGCAAGATATTTTTGAGTTTTTCCATAAACTCGTTCGTGGTGTTGGTATTTATCACGTCGTCATTATAAGATGACACACAGAACTAAAGAAGCTGAAAGAGTAAAATGCAGGATTAAGGCAGTTGTTGGATCATCCAGCATGTCACATGGTGACACTGTAACACTCCTACTTGTGCTAAAAGTGGTTCGTAGCATGAATAATGTTGGATGAGTTACTGCGAGTCTTTTTAGTGTGTGTTTTTTAATAATTATTATTATGAAGAGAAACATGAGAAATGAGTGAATAATCCCTCAAATCCTCCACAATGGCTGCTTTTGTTTCACTTGTGATAGCATAATTGAGCCCCAGGTACTAGCCGTGCCGGCAGGAATTGGTTTTCGCTATGTGAGGTGTAGCGAGGTTTAATGTGCCATGTAGTAGAGCAAAAAAAAAAAAAAGTGCAAAATTGCACAAGGTCTTTCCCGTCTTTGCGTCGCTCTGGCTTTCAGACGGGAAAGCGAGTCATACGTAAACAGGCCTGTTCTTCTCGCTACACGCATCTCTTAAACACATTAAAGCTGCAGCAAAGGCGCTGTGTTTTCTGTTGTTTGTATCAATTTGCCTGGTTTCCATTACATATGACTCTACCCACAGTCCACTCCGGGGAGACCGACATACTATACGCCACCACAAAAGTCACTCTGCAATCAGGGTCTGTTTACCAGCTCCAGGTCAAGATGCTCTTGATGGCGTCCCCCCCCGCACCCCCTCCCCACCTCGCAGGCTTTCTGTGTGTGTATATACTGCAGGACACACACGCAAGCTCTCTGTCATGCACAAGAACGAGGTTAACCGGCTGCTTAAGGTCACGGCCAGTCGTCTCTTTTTCTGTAAATAAGAGCGAGAAACAAAAGGGCCCTTCATCAGCTTTTAACGCCTCATGGGCCGAGCCGCCCTCCAGCCCATTACCTCTGTCCGGTGTTTGTTCTTCCATTCCAAATATTGTTTTATCACTTTGAAGGAAAAAAAAACAGCAACGGCAAACCGAGGGTGTCTCAAAAGCCCGTCGTTTTTTTGGGGGCGGAACAGTTCCTCCAGTCCGCGAGGCTCCTCACTGTATGCAGAGCAGCCACATTCGCTCTCTCACACACGGCTCTGAATTGGGCTTTTGATGCTGACTGCCCCTGACGTAAACAATGTAGCCTTTCACGGTATTTTCTCCCTTATAATTAACTTACTGAAACACCCCCACCGCCCCGACGTTTATTTTCCCCGAGTCCGCCTTCCACCAGGTCTGGAAAAGCCACAAAAAGACACAGGGAGAGGCTCCATAAAGAGAGAGAGAGAGAGAGAGAGAGAGAGAGAGAACACAGGGTGTGTGTGAGGAATTAGACCGACCGAAAGAGAGAGAGAGCCCCTATTGAACTTTTCTCGCCTCGTGCCCTTTCTGCGCCGCCACAGAAAAAGAGAGATGACACAGCAGAGCAAGGTACCGGCTCTCACAAAGTTATCTGACCCCAGTGTGCTGACTCGAAGACCCTCAATTCTTGTCTTTCTAATGTAGAGCAAACAGCTCTTGAGGGTGTAACCAAAAGGAGGAGAGAAAGAAAGAAAGAAAGAAAAAAGAAAAAAAGAATTCAATACTGCAGGCAAGCTGGCGCCTCTAGAGCCTGTCATCTGTAATGCTCCCAAGGAACCCACTATGTCATAAAATAATTGTGGGAAGACTTGTGGAGTATTTATATAGCGCTTCCTGGAAACAAACGAGAGACAAACGGCTTGAGTGTCCAGTCATAATGACTGGAGAGTCCAGTAATGGAGGTATTTTAGTAGAAGTGTGTGTCTGTGTCAGGGAGTTAGCGCTGAGATAATTGTTACACACACACACACGTACTGTGTATATATACTGTACATGTGTATATATACTATATACAGTATATATTTTTATATATATATAATGTGTGTGTGTGTGTGTGTGTGTAAACCTGAATAATTTTTGTGATCATACAGTCGCAAAAAAAAAAAAAAAAAAAGACACACATTTTCTAATCCCCTTAACATGGTTAAGGTTTCCCATGTGGCCCACAAGACCTTTTCTCCCACAGTTAGAAGTGAAGCACAGTGTAATTAACCCTAGAAAAATATCAAGCAAGACGGCGATAGTGCCAGAAGTTGAGCATAAATTTATTTCATTTTAGTTTTTACTTACACTAGCCTGTTAATCTAGTACTGATGAGTACTACTTTACTGTGTGTAACACTAACAACCTTTTCCCAAATATTGCACTTGTACTGTATGTGTTGTGCATAATGTTGGATAGATTAAAAAAAACCCACATCATTGACGTGATAAAGCACTGCTCTGTCCAACACGGTCCGTCTACAACAAAAAGTTATTATTATTATTATTATTATTATTATTATTTATTTTTTGCCTAAATTGCCTGTTACGACGAGCAATGCAAAGAGCACAACAGATTAAAGGTCCCATATTTTACAATTTCTTTCGATAAGTTAACCTAGGTCTCAGGTTCATACTCGGTTAATACTCCAGCTGAAATATTTCTCTGATAATGTTTTTTTGTAAATACTTCAGACTCCTGGTTCTCTGGTTCACTACTCTTCCAAACACACCATTTCAGTGTCTATATAAATGAGCTACTTCTTGAGCAACAAGCTGGAGGATTGTCTCTCTCTCATATGAGGCCACATTATATGGAACATGTTATTGGCTTATTTAGGCCCCAACAAAATTAGAAAAGGAACAAAAAGCATTTTTTTTTTTCCTCGTGATTTTTGATTGCACATGTCCACTAGAGACCCAGCTTAAACGTCTAGAAATGGCTAGATCAATTTTGCACAATACGCTTTCTTACATGCACTACCATGCACATTCACTTTATGTACATCGCCGAACAAACTTCAGAATCTGATTAATGTTCAGAAAACTAATGTAACTGGTTCCTTTAACAGAATGCCTGGCCCAGTCCAGGTTCTTGGTCCAGAGCTGCCACTTAATGTAATATCTTTCCCCCCTGCCTCCCGCTTTCTCCTGTCAGAAGCCTACTGTCTGCTCTGCCCTTTTCCTTTTATTCACAATTGATAAGGTTCATTCATTTATCATAGACTATAGCCACCGACCACAAAATAAGCATTATCGACGCATTCGCCTTCAGTAATGTGTGTTTCCGCACCTCTACACGACCTCTGAAGTCCTCCGCTGCACCACACTCCAGTGAGCCGTCAGCCTTAATTATCACCACCATTTACCTATCCGGCCACATCGGGATTGCGGAGAGTGCTCTAACGTTTACTCGCTCTGACACGAGTCCATACTCCAGGCAAATTATTGTGCTATGCTAGGTCCTTTTCACGCGGGGCCTATCCACAGGGACGGCATGATTACTATAGTTTGCGGTCGGCAATCACTCACTCAACCAGCCCCCGACTCGACCCAGCGTCATGAATGTGGCTCTTTGTGTGGACGGCTCATTGTTTTGTTCTTAGATGTGAGGTAAGATATGACTTCATTAGGATGATGTGTTGAGACGTCTAACCATGACAATGTTTCATCGTGGGTCGAGTGGGTAAACTCTTGAGTTTTATGAAGACCTCTGATGAAAGGCGAACTTAACAGGCTTGGCCAAATCATAATCGAGATGAGAAGACCTTCGTTGTCAAAACTCCCGCTTTAAATTTTTTAAAGCGGTTCTTCCACCGGAGATTTGACTCAATTAGATGCCACTGATTACCTTCTAAGATCCCTTTGCCCTGCTTATGTCTCCTTTTTTTACCTAGCCGAGATGAGATGTCTCAGCCAGCAACTCTGTACAGCCAGCGCTGATGAATTATAGTTGACAAAGCTCTAGTACTGTTGCCCTCCCACCCCCATTCTTCTGCCATTTGCTTTAAAGAAAGTCTTTAAAAGACCTCTTTTGTGAGGACAGCTCGGGGAGCGGCGCATTCAGGCAGGATATAGCTTCCCCAGTAGTCCGCTGATGCCAAGCCAAGGTGGTAGTTATCCTTGGGAAAAGACATTTCAGGATGCTGCCAAAAGCCATGTAGCTTTAAGGTAGGAGTAGCCATCATTGCGGACAGAGCCCTTGCGAGAACAATTGGCCCAGAGAAACGTTTGTCAAGGGCAAGGCGATGGCGAAGTTCTCAACCCGCAACAACGTAGCTAGGAGTGTTCGCAGGGAGCCTTGAAATTAATTCGAGCCGATGTTTGAACTGTGTGGTGCTTTCAGTGGTAAGTCAGTGGTTGCTGCTTTTAAAAACATCTCGCATGAGGTGCGAAAAGAAGAGCTCTGGACCTCTGAACCTGCTGAGAGTCAAAAAAAAAAGGAAAATACTGCTTTATGGTAGCCTCGAACCTATTAATTTGTACCTCTGATTACACCTTTAGAGTGCTTTCACAGCCTCCGCCTAGGCAAAGGTCAAGCAAAGAGAACCTCCAGCTTAAAATAACCGAGCTTTTAATAGTGCCGCAAACTCCGCCATTAAGATGAGCATTGTTGAATTTGTAATTTTAGACACCCCCCGCACCCACCTCCCTTCCTCCGTAGAGCTTTCGAAATGTGAGAACGGGACTTCGCCAAAGAGATGCTGAGAGTTATTAGCAACAGTAAGTACTTAACCTCATCCAGACCTTCTGGCTTCCTCCCCTCTGCCTGAACTACTTACCCTCTTTTGCTTGGGGAACATGAGAAGAGTGGTCACCTTCTGGAACCCACTGCTCTAAATGATTGAACAGGTCTCGGTCTGAGAGCGAGGAAATGAAAAGCAAGGAGCGAGCCAGCGCTCCTGCATGGCCTGAACCGCACTACCTCCTCCCTACTCGCTGTCAATCTAACTGGGAACGAGCTGAGCCGAGGCATCGGCCAGGGTTTTTTTTTTTTTTTTGCCGTTGCCCTGAGCACCCAGCGTCAGAGATCAGCTCATTGTTTCCCAAAGAAACAGCCCGCTGTGCTCCATCATAGACCTACCTGCTGTGTGAGGGGCCTCAGTCAATTCTTTGGCGGCTCATGTATTTTTTATTTTTTTTTCACACTATTGTTTTGTTCAGATATGGCATGGTATACCGAGCCTGAATAACTTTCGTCACAATGCCACTATTTACTTCGTCCTGGAGCACTCAGAACCCTGTATAGGAGCCCTTGGTGAAGTTCATAAGTGAAGTCCATTCTTTTGAATCCTCACCACAAATATCCTCGTCATGTTTTTTTTCCACGTCTGTGGTTTAAATTTGTTTTTGTAAGAACTTGGCTTGCGCACTGGGCACCAATGATTTGGAAGCTCCCGCCCAAGCACATCATCCATTCAGAAAGCTAAGCATGAGAAAACTAAAGTGCAGCTTTTGGAAAAAGGTCAGATCTGAACGCTTTCCAGCTGTTGCAGCAGACTTGGGCCCTGTGCTGGCACTCAAATATTCAAGTCACTCTGAATGGAGGCGTCCGCTTTGATAGTCCGACCTGCTTACCACCCAGTGCTTCCACGGCCCACTTTGATCAGCTCCAAATGAACTGACCAGTGAGGGAAATATTTATCATCTGTGTTCTCAGTTGGCCTCTCTTGCCATTGCTTGAGAAGGTTTTTATTTATTTATTTTTTTTCTTCCTTTTTTTCCCCCAACCAACCTGTTTTATCTTGAGTAAATGTTTGCTGGTATGTAACCCTAAGAAATATTTCAGTAACTTGCAGAAAACTTTCACCAAACTTTATACAGGGGGGGAAAAAAAATCAATGTAGTGTATTATGCTAATCATATGGATGTGGAAGCCCAATGCAAATGAAGGGGAAAAAAAGATAGAGGGTTATTAATTTGCGGTGGTATTCTTTCTGTCAAGCCTTATGGGAACGCCATAGAAGTCCGAGAGTCCAAAAGACACCATGGCTTGACCTCGTTTTTTTTTTTTTTTTTTTTGAATTTCAAAAATCGTTTGGATTTATGAGTCCTCTGCTTCGCTTCACACACGGGCTCCGGAGTTTATTCTTCTTCCTTTATAATACCTTATTGTTCTCTTAATCCATGTGTTGTTCATGAATGTGCTCCCTGCAGATGGTATTCTAGGCATATGTAATTTATAGACGGTGTGGCACAGCCTCCACGGTAACGCTGAAACACTGTTCAGTCCCTATCAAGACCCCTTCCTAACACTGAACTGATTAATAGCCTCCCATCGCCGTGCCATTCATCATCTTTAAAATGGAGACGGGGAAAAAGGACATGAGAGTAAGGAGAAGCACAGAGGGGGGGAAAAAAAAGAAAGAATGCGAGATAGATCCTTTAAATCACCCTTTCTGTCCTCTTTTCTGTATCTCACCTTCCAATTTCTTTTCCAAGTGTTCTTGGTATCTTGCTTTTCCAGACACGGTATAATTGTTTGTGCGTGGTGCACAGGCTCGCTGAGAAAATGCACCGTAGCCTAGAATAAGAGCTGGCGGAAAGGTGACTCACATATGTTCTCAGCCTGAGATGGAACTCTAGGTATCAAGGTCAGTTAGAGTTTTTTTTATGAGGCGCATCCAAATTCCTCTGTTGTAGTAAGTCAGGGTTCATATGCTTTGGCTCGCAGTTATCAAGAAATAAAGAGGCTCGTTAGAGCAAATCTCAATTTATGCCTCTAATTTATTTTTCACTGCTTAATGTCAGCTTTCAGTGAGGTTATATGGCAGCCATCAGCGGTAGGAGTGGAGCAATTACGACTCCCATCTCCTCAAGGAGAGAAGATAAGAATGAGAAATGAGAAATTTACAGTATCAGACTTCATCCAGAACCGTTTCTTTCTTAGCGCTCCTTCCAAGTTGACCGGGGGGGAAAAGAAAAAAAAAGGAGGATTGCCCGAGCGCTCTAAAAAAAAAAAAATTGGCTGAGAAGTGCTCGAGCTGACAGATCGTTCTTTTCAGGGCTCAGCTTGTCACAAGTATGTCCACATATCCAGTGCCCAGCGTTGGTGGCTCTGCGCTTGGCTCTGGTTCCAAACCTCCTCTGTGCTAATGCTACCCGAACTCCATCAGCCCAGTGTGTGCTCTGGCATGCCATTGCAAATGTGCCTCCCCCATTTTCTGTCCACGCCACTGCAGGGCCAGACTGAGAACCTCCGGGGCAGCTGGTCTGCCTGATGGGTCCAATTCATCAACCCGGTGAAGGAGGGAGGTCCGAGGGGGCCCGTGAGCCGGGGGCCTGTTGTTGACTTTATTGTGATAGTTATTAAATAAACCCTGATTAGAGGGCAGCGATAAGAATGCTTTCAAGTTGCACAGTTGGGAGGTGCGTTCCAGACCTGGGCCCCAGCCACACAGGAGGAGATAAAGAATGAGGAGCGCTGCAAAGAAAAGTGAGGGAGAGGGAGTGGGAGTGTTAACAGTTATCCAAAAGACGGATGACTTGCCCTAGGCCTGGGCTGAATGTCAGAACACCCCTCACGGTGGTGCGGAGCAGCGTCCAGCCCCCCGGCATATACAGGCTTTCATTCCCTCAGCAGGAGAAGGGACAGCTGGGAAGGAGGAGGGCCAGGAGTAGGCTGACTCTTCAGTCGAGGTATTAACCAACAGCCAATAGTTGGCATGTGAAATTCAGTTCGGTCGTTCCCCCCGCTGCTGCTCACAATCCCGACTGCATTGTAATTGCAAGTCGCCTCCAGTTCTACAGTCCCCGCTTTCCACACGCTGCCACCCAGCTGCTGGAGGACGAGCAGGCCCAGGCCTAGAAAGACCCCAGGGGGGAAAAGATGACAGGAATTGTGATTTGGGACTGTTTATTAGTTGTTTATAATTTTTTTTTCCATACAAGCATTTTAAATGCTATTTCTGTAAACACTCCCTGGACGCCTATTGTGTGTTTATTCGGAGAGTTCACCCACGTTGCTGAATGCCAAGTTCGAAGAAGACGGCGCTTCGGGCTTACGCTGCGAGACCGGCATTGAGGCAGCTGCCGAATAAGGAGGGTTCTCCGGTTCTGCTCCAGGGGACAAGGGCGGGGGCAGATTAAATGCAGGTGGGGGGTGAGTGGGTGGGGGGGGTTCGTTATGCCAAATTATTAGTGTAGAGAATTACCCGTGTGGCGCTTCATTACCAATAAACAAACCTCAAAGACCAGTGAACACACACACACACACACACACACACATAAAAGAGAACTCCTCCCTCTAGCTTTAGTCTAATTGTCTGCTTAATTAAAACAGGGTGGACAATGACAAAATCGTCTGCCGTAATCAATTCATTCTGCCTCTTATTTCCTTTACATTAAATACATAAATCTGTTTATTTTTGCCCAATATCTCCACCAGCTGGCTTATTTATTATCATTTATTTTTTTCATTTAAAATATCCAAATGCTTTGTGGACTTCCTCATATTTCCATGTTGAGTGGTACGCATTTAAAGTCCTCAACAGTACAGGAAAATAAAGGAAAATATATCTATCTATATATAAAAAAAACAGCACTTTCCCCCCATAAGAATCTTGATGGAAGTACAGTATGAATAATAACGCTTCAGCGAAACCAGTTCCACGTGGGAGCTCGGAGCACAATGGGTTCAGTAAACTACATTACCGAGCTTCTGTTGAAAGATGCATGGCTTCCCGTCAGCTCCAGCATGCCGTTGTCATGTATCTGCTAAAGCTATTGAGCGCCAACGTGAAACAAGAGTCCCTTATGTCTGTCTTAACGGCGCGAAGTAGTACCATGGCATTAACACAATGTCTCAGTGCAGGTGCGCGTGAGCGGGAAGCTTTCGAACCACATTTACAGTAAACAAGAAATAAAAAAAAAATATCCAAGAATGTGAATGTTTCTGTCTCGGTGTCAAGGAGTTTGGGTATAGACTTCAAAACCAGTATTGTTTAATTCAGAAATTGTGCTAGCTGAGTCACTAATCGGGTCTACGATCTGCCTGAGGCGCTTAAAAACATTTTCTTGGAACTTTTTAAATTAATACTTTTACCGGACGCCAAGTAAGGACTAATAGTCCTGCTTTTTTGTCCCTTTCCTTTTTTTTTGTATTGGCCATGTTTCTCCCTAATGTGACCTCATATAAGGTTGACCCCTACGACAAAAAAGGCACAAAGCACTCCCCTTCCCCCCCAAAAAAAAGTTATTACCATGATCGTTATTTTTATTTTTATTCCACCTACTTGTAGTAATGAAGTCGGAATTTAAATGCCCTCCAGAGAGGTGCGAGTAGCATTTGAGAACAGAAATAAATATAATGGGGAGCAGGGCTAGACCGAGGTAACCTTTTAAAATGTGTACCTGTCTGCCTTCAGTGCTTCGACCCAATAACAATGACAAGGTTGTTCAATTCCAGAGATCCAGTACTGGCGTAACATAAAGCGCTGTACAATCAAATACCATGGTATATTGAGGACAGTCAGGAATGCAATGCAAGGCAGAAATAAAATAAGTATAATAATAATAATAAAGTTGATGTAATAATAAGTCGATTTAATGTCGGTTTGCTTCAGAGTTGATTTGTCACTGTTATTTTCGTACGAAAATGATTTTAATCATATTTCCCCCAGGTAAAAGTCTGGATTTAAAATAAAACTTTATTAAAGGTGGCCTATTATATATTATTCACCTTTTAATAATTTCTAAAAGGGTTTCCAGTGTGTGTGTGTGTGTGTATGAACCACCAAATCTTTTTTCTACTTTTGTATTGTTCAGGGTTTAAAGATGTTCCCTCTAATGTGACCTCATATAAGAAAATCCCCGCCCCCGGCTCGTTTCTCAGCTCTTTTGTTCTACTCCAGAGGGGCGTGGTTAAGCAGTAGCTCATTTACATAAACAATGAAAGGCGGAGTAAAATAAAGTGAGTTTAATTTTGTAAACAGTGCGTCGTTATCTGAGAGGTACAGTACAGTATTTCAGCTGGAGCATTAACACACTCTTCGGGAGAGCTCTGAGATGTGTGTTAAGTACAGTACAGTAAAGAAATAGAAACATATGGGACCTTTTAAGGGTTATTCCGTTTGTTCGCTTGAGGAAGCATTTAGATATGGAATAAAATGCAATGAACAAAGTTTTGTGCCACTATAGGAAAAAAATCAACGACAAAGCGTTGTGGCGGAGGTTGATGTAAAGTGAAGATACTGATGATGTTACCAAGTCATTCTAACTCAGCAATTGTTGAAAATGTTATAAAAGAAAGACACGTCTTTTCAGTTGCATTAAATGTTGCCATCTCTGCAGAAAAATGGCTTCTTTTATTACTTATGTTATCAACGTTAAACATTCCATCACCAGCCAGTATTTTTATCTCCATTGTGAAATTAATGACAAAACCTCAAGTTATAGCTCTCTTATCCGATTGTGTTAAAGCACTCATAATTGAGAACCCTTCTAGAATCGCTAAGTAAAGCTCCGCTTACACATTACCCTATCAGCAGCGTAACACGTAAAAAAATAAATAAAGAAAGAGTGCTGACAGTCCGCTTTACCAGTAAGAAGTTGCTATAGAAACGATAACGTGATGGGACAAGAACATTAATATAAACCTGTGATTTGTCTTGCGGCTGCACCGCTGTCGGAGCCGCTGTTGTAGAAAATCAATCAACACCTTCTGATGAACCGGAATGGAGAAGTCAACAGCGCTGTCGAGTTAAAGGTTACATATAGAGAGGAGATCTATGACAGAAAGAAGGATGTGCTTTAGGCCAGGGTTCGCAAGTAGGTCCTGTTTAGGAAAGGATGTCAGAATGTACCATGACCTGGTTCTCATGAGACCTGAATTAGCATTAATAATATTATAATAATAATATAATAATAATAATAATAATAATAATAACAATAATTAGAGATTTGAATCACTAGTCACCACCTGGTACGATATTTTC
>JAQQZT010000009.1:5678334-5692013 GCA_030068275.1 Clarias platycephalus | reverse complement strand
CGATCTTATAAAAATATAATGTGTGTGTGTGTGTGAAACTTCTGTCCCTGATGAGCAGCCATGTTTTGCTGACTTTCATCTCCTCGCAGTGGCCTTTTGATGCCGCGTGTGAATTGGTCATCGCTAATTGCCTCCAATATTTAGCCTTCGTTTGATTAGCAAATACGCTTTAAACTTTTGCTCTCTCTCATCGCCGTGTGGAATACTAAACCCCAAAACACTCTCTGATGCCGGTGGGCAGACCAGTGCCGAGGCATTCTGCAATCAGACGCGGAATATAAATAGTTTAATTAGGCTGTTGGTTCTGCACTTGGTTGGTTGGTTAAGCTCTTTGGGAAATGCATAAATCATAAACAGTAATATTTCACTTGAATGTGGTGTGTAAGGTGGCGGATGGAGCTCACATCTCCAGTGACAAGCATCGTTTTGTTTCCTCGTCTCGATAAAAATGGTAATGCCAGTGATCATTACAGATCCAAATGCAAATATCAATACCGCAAGATATGCTACAAGATATGCTGTAATGTTTTTTTTTTCTTTTTTTTTTTTTTTTTCACAGAGACAGACGATGTGGAAAAAATATTATATAATATTTTAATATTCATGAAAAATTACAAATGTTCTGCTTGCATGGAATGCAGGAATACTCTACTGCATGATTCAGTGACAGACTGGTGTGACGTGGATTAGTTCCTCTTACTACCCTGAAGTGCTTTCTTTATTTATAGTACAGCAGTTTATTTTCCAAAAACGCCATTGTTGTTTTCTTTTGTCATTATTGTTTTCAGTTTGTTTAAAAAATGTATTAATCAAATCCCTCTCTAGTTGCATTTAACGCTTTAACATTCTGCTCGAAGTTTTGAGGCACTATAATCATACATGTTAAAAACTACCCTAATTGAGCCTTCTCTACCATTTGGTTGAGATATGCAACAGTAGGTTAAAAACGTGTCTCATACCATGAGAAATAAAGTTGATCTAATCCCCAACGAAGTTCGTGCTGTTTTACCAATACATAACTAGTAGTTATTTTATATGGTCTTTCTTTTTTTTTCTCTTTCTTTTGTTGTATTCATAAATATATTGACATTTTCACCATGAGGTGACATCTCAACCGTTTGGAAGAGGCCAAAACAGGCCTTTAACAGTTATTAAACGAATAACTAAAGTAATTAATAATATATTATGATTGTTGTTTTTTTTAAATGTTTTTTCCTTAGGGACAATTTTCATAGTGAGGATGTTAAAGGGTCCTTCGGTTATCATGACTTATCATGACATATTATAGCAGCTACAAACACTTCTTCCATCAACGGCCTTTCAGTTTTCTTTCTTAAAGTTAATCATTATAGTTCTGTTTTTTTTCTGTGGACTTTCATGTCCACTGGGACCGGAGACTCCTTCTCCTTAGAGACTTTGATTATACGAAGTGTCCTTCATAAATGTCCCTTCGAACAAGCTGTTACTAACCGTAATATATTATAACATGCATATTAATACTGACTTGGAATTTGATCTAAAGCCAGAAGCTAAAACTACTAAGTAGTACGATCAAGACTTTCCGACCAATCAGAGTTGAGAATTCAAAAGTGCTGTTGTGCGTTACTCGAGCAAGAGTGTCACAGAAGAATTAGGGTGTTTTGTGCAAAAGTTCATGTTGTGTTTGCTAGCTAGGTGATATTTGTTGGATAAAGTTTATTTCTTTAAGTGTTTGTATTGCGAAAAAGTACAAATAGTAGTATAAGTAGTAGACATGTACATTAAAGTATGAACAAGTATATATAAGAAGCACCAGGTTGCATTATGTTCTGAACCTGGGTTATATTTTTAAATGAAAAAAATGCCCTATGGAAGGAAAAAAAAACATATAATTGAAAAAAAAGCTTCAAAAGGGTAAAATATTTAACCGAATTGTATTATTTTTGTTGTAAAACTGCCTTCATTTAAACTGGCCTTTTGAACAGTAACCTTTTGTGTGTTCGTGTCAGTTCTCTCAGAAAAACATTAAAAGCAGCCACTGCATTAATTATCTATTTGATCACGTGTGTCTCCATGTGGCCTGTTTTTTTTTCCTCATCCTTGAGGTGCAGTAATGAGCGCCAGCTCGCCTCGTCCAGCCGACCGGGCCGCTAGCAGAGGTGGAGTCGTACAGGAGTACCACTCTCGCCAATTAGCAGCTGGCGGCTCAGTGGGCACAGTGTGAGGTCACAGGGCACTAGACGGCTCCTTCGAGTCGCTCGGCTCGGCTCGCAGTGGGAGCGAGACGTCTCTCCCTCTCTCGCCGCGCCCCCCACGCCGCAGCGCCGGCGTGACATGTGTGACAGGTGATGAGACGGCACGGGGGCAGTACGGGTGGGGGGTTGCGGGAGGAGGGCAGGCTGCGAAGCTGTGGCTGGCACCATCATTAAATCCACACATCAGTCAGGCCGTGACCTCGCGGCTCGTCTTCTCAGCTGCATTTTAAAAAGCTTCTGGGTGGAGCTGTCGGCTTTGTTTGTCAGCGAAGGCGACGCTAATGATGTTCATGTTTTACCAGCGTTTACCGACAACCACCCACGACCCGGAGAGATCAAGGTGCTCACATGCTCTGGCTATTATCGTTTATTTTTTTAAATATTCAGATTAACTCTTTTATCTGTTATCTGTTAAAAGAGAAAAAAAAAATTGATGCTGTTTAAAAACTGACCTGCTTTAAAAAAAAAAAAACATAAAAGTTTGTTTTTTAAGGTCGCCCAAAAATTTCGGTTTTTAAGGAGGTCAAATTAAGTGCACAGACGACATTTTGAAAATGAGTTTATGTTAAGAAACAGCAGGAGACTAAACTAAGACTAAATGAGACTAAACAATAATATATAAATAGCGACGACAGCTATGAGGCGCGGCAGGGCCAGAAGTCTGTATCGTTCTGTGTGTATAGAGTTTCATCGATCGTGTAGTTGATGGTGATGCACCGGCTCGGGGAAGTGCGCTGCTCAGCAGTACATCATGAAGCTGAACTCGCGAGCGGCAGACAGACAGGAGTCAGAGAGGCTCGCGTGATCGCGCCAACTTTGAGCGGATCTCTGCGCGGCCTGCTACGCCTGCGTACACGCGGCCGTAAATTAGTCCCAGGCGGTGACACGCTGCTCGCTGGGTAATTTGGACAATGGGGCATTTGACAGCCCACCCATCACAGAGACTGCGCCCCAGGGAGTCACATCCCTCTCCCTTGTTTTTTTCCCCCCTTCGGCTGATGGTGCCACGCTCTAAGTAGCAGCATCATTCTCCAATCAAGCAACAAAATAGCTTTTCATCCGGAGAAACCGAGCAGCAGTGAAGGGAGATAAAGTAGAAAGCAACAGATTTTCATATGTTTCCTTTCCCTCTGTTGTTCATAAGCTTCCCCGGATGCCTTTTATAGCCGATTCTCTGCGCGTGTCTGCCACAAAGTGAGACGCGTGGAAAAAAAAAGAAGAAAAAAAAAAAAAAAACATCCTTTTGCAAGGCTTCAAAGAAGAATGCCCAGCTTTGCAATTCCGTGCAACAATGCAGCTGTGATTGTACAAGAGTTGCGCCGAGGTTTATTTTGATATCATGACAACTTTGAGCTACTTTCCTCATCACAGTACGCGTTTTGTTTCCATGACACCCCAGGAACGGATTTTTCCACCGCGAGCGATGCGAATTCCTCCCAGTGGTAATAATGCAGGAATGTGTGTCCTTTTACGCCTCTCTCTCTCTCTCTCTCTCTCTCTCTCTCTCTCTTTCTCTCCGAATGGAGATCGCAGATACTGAAGGAATGTGATACGTGCGGTAATGTTTCTCTGCGCGGAGACCCAGTGTGTATTTTTCGAGCATATGGTCCCAGCAGGTCACACACTGGGTCAGAAATGAGCACACGAACCATAGACGGGGATGTCCTTGGAATGCCCTTTTCTCAGTTTAGACCTCTATTGCTGGTGCGCTTTCTGCCAGGTACCTCATCTCTCTCTCTCTCTCTCTTTCTTTCTGTCACTTACTCTATCACTCTATTGCTCCGTTCTAGGCCATGTAAGTCACAGCCTTTTTAAAGACGAAGCGTCAGGCTTTTTTTTTTTTTTTTTTAATCCTTTGATCCTAAGTGAAGATGGAGCTCCAATCCCGAGTTTTCCCCTCACTCCGCCTCTGGAGAGACGCCAGCTCTGTGATGGCTTTCCTCCCTGGAAGGTCGCCACCTATCAGCAGAAGCTCCCTAAGAACTCGGGTTATGCACATTTCCAGGCGAAGGTCGAGCTCTTAACATCCTCAGGGGAAATGTGTCACACGTCTTTCTGCGTGATCCGGTTCAAACTGGGTTCTGATTCAAATGGAACGAGTTGAAATCAGAATAAACGTCATGGCCATCCTGTTATTTATTTATTTTTATTTTTATTTTTTACTCATCTCTGAGGAGCAAGCTCTCCATCTCTGAGGTCATACACCAGGCACGCTAATCACATGGCTTAGCTCTCTCCAGACGACCACACACACACTCTACTGCCCACACACACACGCTAGTTCTTACCTCTGGCTTTCACCACACGATTTTCTCCCCAAATTAACAGGTTTCCTATTCTTACCTCTGGGGTTTATGTATATATGAGGGTGAGTCAAAAATGATCCGCAGTCCAGATATATTAAAAACTTCTGTTGGTCTTGTCAGAGCTTTCCGCTCAAGGCTTCTGTCTCCCCAAAAATGCTTGTGATTTGTATGAAAGAAAAGCAGCATGCAGTGATTTTAAATTTTTTGTCGTCTGAAGGAGTACCTGGTGCCGAAACAGAAGCGTTTGGATATTTGCAAATAAAACCTGGAATGAAGGGAAAATACTGGTGACGAGACACGGATTCATCACTACGAGCCTGAGAGTCAACGAGAGTATAGAACGGAAACATCCTTAATCGCCGACCGAGAAAACGTTCAAAAGTCAAAGATCAGCTGGGAAATTATGCTTTTCTGGGATTCTCAAAGGCCATTATTGGGATATTATCAGGAAAAATGTCCAACAATCAACAGGACTGCTGTTCAAGAACGTTGTGATCTTACATGACGATGTCTGCACATTTCATCCCACATGTCAAACTTGGTTTTCAGTTGTTAAATCATCCTCCCTATAGTCCTGTTCTCTTTCACCTGTTTGGTCCCCTGAAAGCAGCCCTACGAGGCTGAAGATTCACTTCTGATGAAGACGTGACGGCAGCGGTGCATTCGTGCCTCCAATGTGAGATACGAAACCTTGTCCATCATCGACAGATGGATGGTAGTGTATTGAAAAGCAAGGAGATTATAAAAAAAAAACAAAATAAATGCTGGCCTTTTTCTAAAAGTTAATTCAAATGAATTCTACGCCCAGAGTGCGGATAATTTTTGACTCACCCTTGTATTTTTCCCTGAGTACCACTGCTTCAACATTTGCAAGGAGGACTAAATCAACTTTTGCTCATTAATCTTGTTCATACTTACCTACAGTATGAGAAGTGTGTGTGTGTGTGTGTGTGTGTGTGTGTGTGTGTGTGTGTGTGTGTGTGTGTGTGTAGTGGAATTTCGCAGTGCACCTCCACCATTAACACTTCGACACTGAACCCTGTTTGAATAATTTATTTTGTTTTATTTAACTCTGCGCGAGAATCCGAGGCCCCGTTAGGCTGGCCTGTGTAATGGAATGTTTCGCCAAGGGATTGATCGGACCCATCCCTCGGTTAATGATGCTGCCTTCTGAGTCTTAACTTTCTGCCTGATAAAGGGAGTGGTGGCTGGGTGGACACTGTGCGCGTGCGCGTGAACGCACGCGTAGTTGGGCTGCTTTTTGCACAGTAGAAACAGAAGCGTGTAGAGGAGGGGGTCAGCCAGATGCTAATGATGGTCGATAAACATTCGCATGAGTGGGTCTCCTCCCTGTTACTACTGCAAGGCATCCCATAATAAATGTCTGTGTTAGCGCTCGGAAGCCAGCAAAGAGGAGATTAAGATTTTAACTGGATTACTTCGCCCTTCAGCCAGCCCCCGGGCTCCGGGTTGAAGGCGAGCATATGTTTATTTATGAAACGGGTCATGTCGCTAGGCCGAGGTCACGCGCGCGCTTCAAAACGCATCATCTTTCATCTCGGCTGTATACGTTATGTCCCGTGAATCGCAAGTTCATCCTTTATCACTTCTTTTTCTCTCTCTCTCTATCTCATTCTTTTATTCTCACCCTCTCTCTCTCTCTCTCTCTCTCTCTCTCTCACTCTCTGGGACAGGCACGATTTATGCTCGCGCCCATCCGCATTCACGCTCGACTGTCCTCAGATGGCAGGGGAAAACAGCAGCTCGCTTGATACACTGCCTTCTTGGGAACGATAAATCTGGTGATAGAATGGAGCTTATCTTTTACAATGTAGGGAGTGTCAGGGAGGAGCATCCTCCAGCTGCTGTCACAGCTGTCTAAGGCATCGGGGAGCAAAAAAAAAAAAAAATAGAAACAGGTCTGCAACTGTGGGTGTGAGGAGTGCGGCATGGAGTTATACAGGTATACGTACTGTACGTGCACTATACGAGAAAGGAAGCCATAGTACGCCTACGCGGTGACACGCGCTGTCCTGTGATTCTGATTGGTCAGAAGGCAAAGATTTGTTTTCATGTAACAGAAAAAGAAAAGTAGGTTTCCGATTCCAGTGTCAGAGCTGCGATTGCAACATGGCACAGGAAGACTAACTAACTCCACTCCGTCACCCCACCCTGTTATGGGTGTTAATTTCCTATAACTGCACAACCGAAGCGTTTTATTCCTCGCTTTTATTTCCGACCGCGCGAGATCTCCATCTGGTATTCCTAAAGCGTTCGACGCGATTTTCTTTCGGAGTTTAAATCAAACACTTAATTCCTGTCCTTCGTCCACGCTAACCTCCCGGAAAGCACTCCCAAGGGTGCTATCGAAAGCCATGGCCAAAAAAAAAAAAAAGGCAGTTATCTTACAGCTTTTGGTGTTTTATCCTGCTCTCTGTGATGTGCTTCAGATGTAAAGGCACAACATCAGAAAATGCGTATTAGATGAATTGCTGATATTTTATTGCAGCTGTTGGCTATTTTTTTTTTTCCACTCTGAGAAAATCCATCGATGGATTTAAACCCTCTGAGATAGGTGGACGCTGCTCAAGGGAAGTCTCCCTTCAAGTGAAAAAGTAATTAAGCCCGATGACAGTGAGGTTTTGTTTCTGAGGTTCTCCGCTGAACCTGAACTAAGAGGCCCTGACTTCGACGGTTTACTCTGTCTGACCTCATGTTAGAAGAGTGTTTGTGTGCCTGTGTGTGCCTGTGGGTGTGTGCGTGTGTGTATTTTAAAGACGAGTATTTGGGCTTTGAAGATTTCAGAAACTCAGTGAACTACAAAGCCCAGACAGCACCACTGATCCCCCCCCCCCAACCACCCACCAAGTGCATCGTTTCATCTTAGAGGTGTAGCGAGGGGCTTTGTGGGCCTTGATCTGCATGGTGGCGCTATCAGTGTGATCATACCCTTACTCTGGGTGGTTATCAGCAGCTTCATCAAACCCATAGTTCCAAAAATTATCACACCATCCTACGCTGTTATTTTTCTTTTTTCTTTTCAGGGGCACAAAAGGCCCTGTCTGTGCTGTGTCGCCATTTTGGCACTGGTTATGGCAGTACTAGTTTCACCGACACAAAGAAATCAAACATTGGTCATGGTTTAAAGCCTGCGTGTGCACTTTGAAAGCGACGCTAATCGCTTCAGATGCTGTTTAGTGGCAGCTTTTTTTTTAAGTATGAATCATTCCTGCAGGAGCTACTGTATTCTGTTTTCATATAACCCTTTTAGACGAAGTCGTTGGTCACAATTTTATAGCATTTCTCTCAAATTTTTTTTTTTTTTTTTAAGTTAGGTCCCTAATTACAGACCTGAGGTACACCTTTGGTAACATTGCCCGGATTTGGTGTTTTGATGTTTCAGATTGGGGAATGTGTAAACTTCTTTTGGTAGTTTTTAATAAAACTTTAATACATTTTCAATTAAATTTGTTTGTGGCATGAATTAACGGAGCATGATGGTATGCAAAAGCGAAAATGTTTATCTGTATTTATCACACACTCTCTACCCTGACATTAGCAATCCAATTTAACCTCTCATTCCTAGTGCTAATTGCTAATGTGCCATTTGATGTATACTAGTTTTTGTGCCTGTACCGATTTCACATCCCTGAAATGATATTTGAACATTTTTTGTTCAACGTTTTTGTTGGTGTTCATCGATGTACAGTACATAACATACCAGTTGTTTTTTTTAACTATGAAATAACACATATGGAGTTAGGTAATTCAGGAATTAGGAATTAGTAACAGCTACAACAACACCAGTTAGTTGTTATTTTAAGACATGAAGACCAGCTGTTCTGGAACAGTTCTTGCAAGAGCAGTATTGTCATGTGCGTTTGCAAAACCCATCAAGCACTATGATAAAACTGGCTCCAATGAGGACCATCTCAGAAAACTTACCTCTGCTGTAGAGGAGAAGTTCATTTAGAGTTACCACCCTCAGAAATCACCAATTAACAAACAGCTCCTTAGATTAGAAGCATTATTAAGGCTTCACAGAGCATAAGTAGCAGATACATCTCAATATCAACTGTGTAAAGGAGATTATTGCATATGTTAGATGTTTTCAGCATTGTTTAACAGTGTAGAACGAAATACAAATCAGAAAAGACCATGGAATTAGAAGGTGTGTCCAAACTTTTGACTGGCAGTGGTTATAGATGTAAATTTGAATAAAACAAATTATTGGAGAAAATCCGCAGCACTAGTTAAAGCTAGACTGTATTCAGCTTCGTCTACCTTGTGTCTGGTATCTTCCTATACCGAATAGTATGAATTTGAATACAAGTATCATTACACCCAAGTGTATGCAAAAAATACATATTCCATATTGTTTCCATGCTATTTATTTATATACATAACTGTTTATGTATAAATCATTCACAGCACCATTCACAGTCCCTTTATTTACCAATACCCATAGAATTCAGTAGAATATTCTTCTAGAAGACCAGATCTGTAGTTATGGTTTATGTATTCTTATTCACATGGACTATCTTTAAAAAAGAAACGGTCCTAAATTGCAGATCTGAGGTACACCCACTCTATAACTATACTGCATCGTTGGATCTTTGGCTTGACCATAATTTTAGAAGATGATCAGTTATAAGGATCAACATTGTGCTTTTTGAGTATCTTTTCAGCAACAAAACTTCTTTTTTCTCTCTCTTGACAACATACAGAATACAGAAATGGAAAGTAAAGAGTCTGGAGGGTATGTTGCTGTGAATCTGTGGCGAAGGTGGCAAGAACAAAAAAAGAAAAACCTGTGTTCATCGTGTCAAAGCAACTCTGCGGTTGCCTTTTATTTATTTATTTATTTTTATAAGATGAATGTATTAATATAATCTGCTTATACAGAATTGTGTAAACAGCAAGCACCCACATCTAAGGCCAGATCATTATTAATGACTATATTTAGCTGCAGAAAGCACCAGTTCTTAGACGTGAGGATATAACATATTGAGAATAGGTGTGCATACTGTGATAATTTCTCATAAAACTTATGAAATTAGATTTAAATGCCGACACGTTTGCAAGTTGCTGTTTACCGATTAATGGAAAATTTCAGAATTGGACATTGCAGGGAAAAATATGTAGTCTAGTGTAGATTAGTTCAGTAAGAGCAACTAGAAAAAACAAACTGCAACACCAACAAAAACCTTAAAACATTCATCGCTATGAAGCTCATTGTTCACTTTATCAAATAGCGTAATTAAGACTGCTTTAAATCAACAAACGCAGTGCTAGAAGGCAAACCCTAGCACTGTGCCATGGCTATCTGGCCACAGTTTACACCCCAGGGCTCAGATTATTTTCTGCCTTTTTTTATTTGTTTAGAAAGAAAGCAAGCTGGCAGGCCCAGTGTTAAGAGGGTGAGGTGTGGTTGAGTTCTAGTCTGACTGTTCCAAGATGGCTTTCGTGATAACAGGCCCCACTCTCGAATTACATCCCAGAGCGCCCCATCAAAGAGTGGCAACCTAGCATGAAGAAAACACTCACACACATGATGGCATACAGATGGGGTGCAAAGGGTCTGCATGCCTTTTACTGCCAAGCCTCCTTACTCGATGGAGGTTGTGTGCTTTGTATCTGTTAGCTCCCCTTCCTTCCTTTTTTTTTTATACCTAGCATCATGGGTGTGACAGGACTCCCTGACAGTACAGTGACAGTACGGAGACAGTAGTGTAAGCTCGGTTGTAGTGTCTGCAGTGGAAACATGTGTCTCTTTTTATCGCTGTCTATCTATACATCTCTTCTCCTTCTCTGGAAAGAATGGGTTGAAAGAAGAATGCAGGCTTGCCAACCCTAAAAAAGAAGAATCTATGTTCCTGCTGATTTTTAACTCAGTAGCCAGTTACACACAACACTTTTTATATAGTCTTTTTACAACTTGCTTTTAGTAAAACTTTTCTTCCTTTGTGGAAACCTTGAGATGGTTCCACTGGGCCAACAGAAGAACAGAGCAAAGAAACAAAACTATAAGAGACAAAAATAAAAGTTTTAAAGGTTTTTAAAACACGGAAATTGACTCACTTGCTAAGCTAACAAATGTTTAGCTATGATGTGGGCTACTGATCGGTAAAGTCCCAAGTTCAACCCAGAGCACCACAAAGTTGCTTCTGTTGGACCCTTGACGGCCCTTAACCCTTAAATGTTCTTACATAAAATGTAAGTCACTCTGGATAAGGGTGTCTGCCAAATGCTGTTAAAGTAAAGCTGACTTTTATCTTTGTAAATAATGAATATTCACCTAACGCTAGATAATACGCACAGCAAGGCAGTGCATTTAAATATAACATTATTAGGTTCTCATACGTTCTGTACAATACAAACCGAACAGGAGGTGATGTTTGAAAAAGAAATTGGCTAGCTAATGTAACAAATGTATAACTTGGTGTTTTGTGTATTTGCAATTAGGGGCATTAACAACATGTTTCCTAGTGGTCCAGTGGTCAGGGTACAGTGCTATTGTGATGAGGGCATTCATGCAAGGCAATCCCAGCATCATGTAGTCAACATTGTTCAGATGTCATTTCAAAAACTTCTAAACAACCTAATACCCCCTGGTGTCCCAACATCCACAACGTTGTCAAATTCACATCACAACGTCTTGACGTCTTGCCATATTGCTGCTCAGTTAAAGTAAGAAAATCGATTTGAGAGCACGAGTTGAAAGACTAATAATGTGAGATAATGAGAAGGGGGGTCGGTGTTTCCATGGATGTCCGTTAATAATGGAGAGTTCAGAACACCAGTGCATCTGTTTCATGTCTTTGGTTCATTCTATGTTTTTTTAATGGTAACTCAGACCAGCATACTCCCATGTTAAACTGAATGAAGGTTGGCAGGTCGGAAAATCTTCTGATTCCCACTCCTTTTTCTCATAGAGCATGTTTATTTCAAAATAATGTTTCTGCTGCAGTGGAAGCTGGTGATTGCAAGTGCACACAGAATCCTTTCATGCGGCTGTCTGATCTCTGATATAGTTAAATGATAGGGAAGGAATGGTAGAGCAAGGGATAGAGAGAGAAATGAGTGTGCTGGGTTTTTGAAGGCAGTTTCTAGGTCAAGGTCTGGGATGCGGCTATAAAATTTTGAAATCTTTATCTGAGTAATGCAGAGGAAAGGACACTGTAAGGACACAGTGCAAAAATGTTTTCATTCACACATATGAAAGCTCTGGCACATCTAAACATTTTGATAGATGGGATGTATTTTAAAAATCTTAAAAAAAATTTTTTTTTATTAATTATATTGTAGTCTAAATACATAACAAAAAAATTATTCAATCTAGGCTGTGGTTTGAAAACTTGTTAGCTAAGGTCAGATAATAAATATTCAAACAGTGTTATTGAATGCTATTATTAAAATTGCTTAGCTAATATAGCTTATGAGTATCCAAAGCTACGTTTACACTGTCAGGTGAATGTGACCCAATTCCGATTTTTTTGCTCATATGTGACACATACAGTATCGGATATGTTCTATGTCCGCGTAAACAGGAAAAAAACACATGCATTCCGATATTTCGAAAATCAGTTTCAGGCCTCCTTCATATGTGGAAATAAATCAGATATGTGCTAATGTGATTGTCGTGTAAACAGACAGATCGGATTTCCTGAGGCATCGTGTTCTGTACGTCATTAAAACTGCGACTTCTTCGCGGTTTTAATGACGTAATGTTATTCTCCGGTGGAAGCGCATGTGGAATTATAACATCGCAGGTGACTTGGAAAAGGAAAAGCACCCCCCCTCCCCCGCCTTGTGTTAATGTTTAATTGGGCGAAATTACATTAAGAAATCAGTATTTGGTGAATGAAGCATATGCGCAGGCTGCAATTATGGCGTTTTTTTTTCTCCTCCTCCGTTTTAAAACCATGGTGACGTTTTGTGAACTTTGCATATATCGCAGAGCTAGCGTTAGCATATTTCACCTTCATCTATCTTGACTAGTTTGTAGCGCAAGAACCTCCCTTTAAATATGCGCGATATATCAGATGGTATGGCAAGTGTAAACACGTGTATCGGATATGAGTCATAGTTAAAAGAACGTTTAAACAGACGGTCAAAAAAAATCAGATATAGGCAACAAATCAGAATTGGGCATCGAGACCTGCAGTGTAAACGAGGCTCAAGTTTCTCTCGACAGTATACACAAGCTATCCGGTAACATAGCAGGCTAAATGTTTTAGCTAATGATTGTTCCAGTAACGCTAGAAGATACATACAGATACAGAAGCTAGCTGTCAGGTGATGCTAGCTGAAGAATGCTCAAGTAACTTAAGCTAACATCAGATAATTTTTTAAAAGACAATTAGCTAACTAACTTAGCTCATTATCCTTTTTTTAAAAACCTTTTTTCTTTACCTTTACTTGCAGTACTTCCTTATTAAGACGTCATACTTGATAAGGAAATGTTTTGTCCTAGCGTTTTTATCCTCTAGAGGATATCATCAGGTAGATTTTGAAACCAAAAAAAATCTGATAATTCTGTTAGCTAATGAATGTTCAAGTAATGCTTGACAAAATGTTTACAAGCTAATGCCAGATAACATTAATATAAGAGAAGAACACTGGCTAACTGTGTTAACTAATGCTTGTTCAATTCATTCTTGGCAATACATACAGACATACTGTAGTTAAACTAGTTGGCCAACTAAGCTATTTATGTTGTTTTTTATTTATTTTTTTACTTGTTTGTGATACTTTAATGCGGAAATATCACGTAATGTTAAAAGATACAATTAGACGCAGAGCTAGACTAACACACATGCTTACAGTACATCAAAAGCTAGCAGGCTAACATAGCTAACTATCCGTTTTTTCTTTTACTTATATCTGAGGAAATATTTTGTATTTAATGAGTTCTGTTATATAATATCTAAAAACATTTTGGGTGAAAAAATGTTGCTGTGATTATTTATAGAGCAACATCAAGCATTAAGAGTCTGATATGTAAATATGTGGATTTACACAGGAATCGACAAAGACTGTGTTTGAAATCTATACTTGTAAACACGTGTGTGTGTGTGTGTGTGTGTGTGTGTGTGTGTGTGTGTGTGTGTGTGTGTGTGTGTGTGTGTGTGTGTGT
>JAQQZT010000009.1:5663842-5678234 GCA_030068275.1 Clarias platycephalus | reverse complement strand
TGTGTGTGTGTGTGTGTGTGTGTGTGTGTGTGTGTGTGTGTGTGTGTGTGTGTGTGTGTGTGTGTGTGTTTATCAGTCTGTGTATAATAATGATCGGCTGATGGGGCCAGATGTTTTACTGGGTCACGGTTCTGGTCCAGGGCTAATAGCTGCAACCGAGCGTGAATTTGATAAAAACGTGCTCTTGCATTTTCCCAGATCCTGATACCCTTTTGCATTCTCAGGCATACGGAAAGCTGGTTTTTTTTTTTTCCACCCGCAAACTCTATTTTATACATTTCAGTAAACATCAGGAAGCCCAGCAGGATGTTTAACCTTATCTGTAATATATAACTGCTGACCTGCTTTGGTTTTATACAGGCATGGTTATATTAGTTATATTAAAATAGCACAGTTATTACTCATTATATTCATCTAGTTTATTAGAGAGATACAAGTATATCAATCAGAAGGAAAAGAAAAACTTCACTAAACAAAACGCATCCAAAAGCATGGCAGGTGTGTGGACAGATGTGAACGTAAATAAGAAATGAAGGGAACAGGACGAGATAAAATCCTGATTTCTGTTTAATATTTACCAAAAAAATGAATAAAATCTGAGCATAACCAATGTCATATTTATTAAATCTTCATTAGTGAAATTGTGTGTATTACATTTGGCGTAGGTGGTAAAAATCGTTTTAGCACTGTTCTGTTTCAAATTTAAAATGGCCAATTTTACAAGATAATACCACATAATGATTCAAATAGAGCTTGTTTAAAGCATCATTTTAAATGCATTTCCTGTTTACGATACAGTAAATTCACCATTTCCTCATATACCGCAGATCAAATACCTGTAACTCGCTCATATAAGTATATCCATTAAAGTTCCCATATGTTTCTATGCTTTTATAAAGTTAACATGGGTCTCAGAGCTCCCACAAAGTGTGTGTTAATGTTCCAGGTAAAATAACTCACAGCAGCCACCCAGGCGAGGGGATATTCTTATATGAGGTCACATTAGGGGAAGAAATCTAATTGGCTTGTTTTTTTCGTTAATTCAAGATCTGAATGTCTAAAGATGACTAAAAGTGAATTCTGCGTAACAATAGGGTTGTTTTAAAGGAATACTCCAGCACATTTCAAACATTATCTCTGTTCGCCTCATTTGCACATTCGCAGTTACAACAAACAAGAACTTCAACGTGTTTCTTTGTACTGTAGCTTTAAATCAATCAATGGGAAACTCGAATAACAGAAGCCTAGGGGCAGTTGTTGAATTCTGTTGGAAAAGTTTTTAATTTAAGGTAAATATGAAGTTATTATTAGAAGACTGGAAAAAGCGTGTTATTTATTAAAGCTCTTGAAATTGTAAAAAAAATACATGTAAATAGTTGTTTCTGTTAGTTGCGTACATTCCTGCACGGGTATCTCATAATACCATATTTTTGAAATACCAGTCAGTTGAAGATGATTTAATCAGATCTGGAGCTTCATTTTCAAATACCCTTGACTGAGGAATTAATAAAAGCGTTCTCCAGGATTTTCTTTATTCAGCATCTGCCCTTAGTCTTCCATTATAGACTTGAAGGTATGACTTAAAAAAGTCTCTAAGGATTATTGCTTTGATAGCTAAATATATTGCTGCAAAGTCTACGGCTCTTTCTTGTTCTTATTCTCTTCTGCGGTATACACATGCCCTAAGGCTACTATGAAGCCTCAGCCTAGGGGTCAGCTAAAGTTTACCGCTCCTCTTCAATTAGCAGATGACTAGAGGCTGATGACAGCGAAGGTGTGATCCCACAGCAGCCTGTGATGAAAAAAAAAAAAAAAAAAAAAACAGACTTGATGCCTGGAGCGTCCTCGACGCTCCTGCTCTCCTTCCACCTTTTCCCTTGCATCTTATGCACTTTGCACTCTTCAGCCTTGCTCTCTGATTGTACGGCTGCACACACCAAAATAGATCCTGACACACAGACAGGCCATATTGACACGATATTGTCTTCCTGCCCCGACAAGATTTGTTAAGACACAGTGAACTTGAGGATTGAAGAGCGGGCTGGAAAAACAAGTCGGTGGGGGGGTGAAGAATCGCCCATGCGGTGATTTAACCTTTTTGCCACAGGAAGTGATGCGCCTCCCTTCCAGACTCGTTCCTATTGGGGGGTAAATAATTGATGTCTAGCAGTTGGGTGTTAGGAATAGAAAACGGAGCAGAGGTGACAAATGGGCTCTGCAAATGGGTTTCCTCCCCCGTCTGCAGAGTCAAAGGCCGGATATTGAGACGGGCTGACAAACCTTGAGAGCCATCCTAGTACAGATGTGCGTGTGTGTGTGTGTGTGTGTACGCACGCACATGTGTAACATATTTAAGAAAGATCTTTAAGAAGCCTCGTGGCTGGTGTTCTCCGATCAAAAGGGAATTTCGAGAGATTCTTTGGACGTCCAGCGCCAGATATTCAGTTTGTAAATGGGCTGATAAATATAGGTGTGCGTTTTAAGGGGGCCAGACTGAAGCAGGCATGCTGATGAAAGAAAGCCTTAATTACAGAGGGCTTAAACATCTGCAACCACCCAAATATCTGTGGAATTAAGTACACCAGAAGCCCCTAGACCGCCTGTGGAAGAAAACTGGGCTCAAACCGCAAGTGGCCTGGTTCGGGGGAAATATAAAAAAGGTGCACATTTCATTTCTTAACAGCCAACACTGTCACTGCTAGTGGTTTCAAAGTGCTAACGGTAGCTGCGGTTCAGGGTGGATAGAGCAGGAGCTCGGAGCCAATGTGGAAGCTGTCCCAAAACCTCTCCGTGCCAAACCTGCTTGTATAAACATTCGCCTCAATGATAAATGAGCTGTGATGTTGCTCTGTAATGTATGTATCAAGTTTATAAAGCTGATCTTTATCTCTCTCTCTCTCTCTCTCACCAGCAGAAGATGACTACTTGGGATTGGGCGAGCTTCCCGAGACATTCCCTTCGGACCCGCCCGAACCCCTCCCCCACTTCCTGATGGAGCCCGAGGAGGCCTACATCGTCAAAAACAAACCGGTCAATCTATACTGCAAAGCCACGCCCGCCACGCAGATCTACTTCAAGTGCAACAGCGAGTGGGTGCCCCAGAAGGAGCACACGGTGGAAGAGCGCGTGGACGAGACCTCCGGTCAGTTCCACTTTGTGAAAAAGTGTATTTATGATAAAAAAAAGAAAAAAGAAAGCAGTCAAATCGAAGCTAATAATAAAAAAAGTCAAATGAAATTGTTAAAAAGTCGAATGAAAGTTTTATCTTGAGGAGAGGTCACAGAACACGGTTGTCGGAAAACTTTTTCCGATCCACTTCGCCCGTAATGAGCGTGGAATTTCTCCACAGCCTTCTTTAAACTAAAAAACGCCAATAAAGCTTGCGTGAGGCTGCTACTGTGCTGTTAAACACGATGTTTAGGTTCCGTGTCTGGTTCCTGAGACATCATTAAAGCTCAGACAGTGCTGACACTGAGCTCTTTCGTCTGACACGAAGCTACTAGTAGCAGACACACTTGGGACTGAGATAGAGAGAGAGAGAGAGAGAGAGAGAAAGAGAGAGAGAGGTCCCAAAAGAAAGCATAATGTGCAAACTATAGGGGAAAAATTTAGATTTTGTGTTTTGTTTAGTTTTTTTTTGGAGAGTAATGTTTTAAATATAGAAGCCTAGTGGGGTTGAGGGTTTTTTTTTTTTTTAGGGCAGTGTTAAAAATATTATATTATCATTTTATAATGCAGGTCTAAATATAAAATGTTTTGTGCTTTGCTTCTTTACTTCGGTGCTGATCATAAAATGCTGCCAAAATAAGACCGGTTTACTGGAATAGTGTCCCAGTATTAAACAGCATGGAGTTCAGCTTTCTAACTTGTAGCTACTGTGAGAGTATTGTGCGGTGTCACACAAAGCACGTTTTTTGATTTCATGATGTTTCACTTCACTGCCTTAATCTTTTCTCATGCACAGTAAAATATTTAATCATACAATCACGTAGACAAGTCTGATTGAGAATTTGATGCTAAACCGCAAGCTTACTGTACAGTACTTGTTAGTGATGTATTAGAATTGCGGTTCCAGCCATCATTTCTTCTGGGTACTAAATATGGTACAGTGGGATCTCTGCATATGAACTTGCCTTAAGACCTGAAATTTTGCAAGTAATTTGCCTCGGCATATGAAGCATTTTCAGCATAGGAGCGTTAGAACCGAGCCAAAACGACCGCCGGCGTGCACCTACAGTATGTTGCGTGCTACGTTGAGTTTAAGTATTTTATTTACGAGTTTCTTTTTGCATTTTGTACGGTCATCAGAAAAAGAAGCAAGTTTCAGTTTTGTTTTTAAAGCAGCCGGTTTAAGTGAAGTTTATTATCTCTTTATTTAATATTTTATTAGATTATCTGCATTTACATTATTTCCTATAGTAAAATGATTTGGAATTTAATGGAACAGAATAAATTTGTATGCCTATTCTGTAAATAAAAATATTGTGATCATTTTATTCAAACAAAAACTACTTCATCTACTATTCATCTATGTGTGTACTTTGCTTGCACGACATGTGCTTAATGAATCTGCTGCGCTAGAATAAAGTTAGCGCTAGTTCTTTGTACGACTGTGCATTGTTTTTAATGACCACTGGAGGCGCTGTTGCATGCGGTTCAATAAAAGTTCAGTTTATTTTTTAAATAACAGTAAATAATCTGACCAATATAAACTTAGCCCTGGTAGGACATTTCTCCCAAATAGCCTCGATCCGTGCTAGAGCTTAACGAGAACACGCGCAACCTAATATAGAGCTAATACAATCTCATCTTCTTTGATTTGATTGGCTGACTCCCTCTGATAAGGAACATCACGCAGTAATATCTTGTAAAGGCGCCACTCCTGAGTAGTCCAAGTGGCAGCATATTTTCGATTATTGTGGAAAATGTTATCTAAACGGCTCAACGGAGGCCATTATTTGCCGAGGGAATTTCTCTCTCTCTGTCTCTCTCTGTCTCTCTCCTCTCTCTCTCTCTCCTTTCATCGCCCTGTGATGTCTCTTTCCTGTCTGTGTATTCACAGGAATATTGACTAGCGAGTCAAGTTCTTTCTGGCTTGTGTCTCTTTTCACATCGCTCCCTCTCCCTCTTTCTTTTAGACAATGACAGATCTCAGTCGTCATCTCGTATCTCGCGGACGACCGACACGTCGATTAACAGTTCGTTAAAACCGAGCTGCCATCCTGTCGTGACGTGTTTAGCCCCTGATGCGAGTGGCATGTTTTTACGGCTCTTTCCGTGAAAGCGTTGTGAGCTGAATGCAAACACGTGCTTCTGCTTACTGTCTGCGGGCTCTTAATAACCAGCAGCTCAATAGTGTCTTCAGAGCACAGATAGGAAAAGAAAGTGCTTGGGAGAGTGGCGTGATTGCTACCTGTGGGCTACAGGGACAACTCAATTTCCCTCTTTGGCAGCTGAATGCAGCCAGTCAAATAGAGCCTGTTGTCTGTAATGGTTCAGAAGCCCTTGGGGGATTTTATTCTTTATACAGTGTGTATGTGTATATATATATATATATATATATATATAAACTGGAGCACACTCACGCTTAAGTAATGCAGAGTAGAACACACAGTCATACACACACTCACACTTTTGGATGCTTGTTAGAATTTCACCATTAGTTAAAATAAAACAGGTTGAAAAACCATTGTTGGAATAAAGTAAAGCATATGGCAAATTGCTTTTTTTTTTTCGTTCCATTTTTTTCCTTTGGACGACAGATAACACAAAACATCCAAGCAGTGCTGAGAGGATGCAGACAATTATACGTCTCTACAACGCAGCTAGTTTTGCCAAATGCTGTATTTTAGCACTGTAAATGTACACTTATAATATGTATATATAAAAAAAAATTTTCACATAAGCCTTGGATTGCACTTGACAACATATTCTGAAAAGTCTCTGCTTCCCACACGTTTATGGCAACAATAAGTGTCTAGGAATTTCGCGTTATCCAACTTGCAACTCAGAACACCATAACAAACTATCAACTAAATGCCACAATGCTTTGTTTATATCAACCGTTTTTTGTAAATGTCTGAATGTTTGTTGTAGTTGCTCAGGTCGATGATGTACAGGCCGTATTTCTCGAACAAAATCCTCGTTCCTTATCTATTTCCTGTTTTAATTGGTCGGATACAGTATGTTTAGTGCGATGTACAGTAGTACCGGTGTAGCTCAGTGATGAAGGTGATTGAAAGGTGCCACCAGCAGGTTGCCATTTTTAGGCCGTTGATTTATGCCCCTTAACCCTCATGTATAATGAATGATGTATAATGACATGACATAATGTAAGTCGCTTTAGATAAGGGCGTCAGCCAAGTGATGTAAATGACCATTCCTTCACAATTTACTGTTCACTACAAATTCTTTCAGATTTTAATAACGCGCCGGATAGTTCTTGATTCGAATGCAGTAATTTCGCATTTCCCTAGTTGTTTTCTTTGCTTGATGCACAACAGTAATCTGACCTTTTGGAAATGGCGGCTTTCTTCTTCCAGGTCAGCTAGTGTAATTGTTGTCTCTCCGGACAACATTAAACAGAACTGGAAATCAGAGGAACAAAACTGGTACAGGAAAATAATCAGTGGCTCGGTGATGTGATGCTTCAGGATGCGTTAAGTTGGTAAATAATTTCCCTCAAGCTGCACTAATCAAGCTGGAACATTGAGTGGTTTATGGAATCTTCACTCTCACTCTGCGATAAGAAGATTTATCCAAGGTCGCCAAGACCACCAGGAGGAATAATATCGGTGTAAGCTTAGCTCGGAGCATCTGATTAAAAACAAACCAAGGAAAAACTCTAGTAGTAATGCCTTCCCAATTAAAAAGACCTTGATGTGGAGCTGCTGAGACGAGGACCGCGACCGCGCGCTAGTTTGAGTTAGCACCAAGCACGCTTCGTCTTCGCGTTAAAGGTGGTTGGTGCGATCATGTGGATCGAGATTCTCCGAATCTCTCTTCGCTCACTTGCTCTTCCCGTCTTTGTCTTTCCCTCCCTCTGTTTAATGTTCTCTCTCTCTCTCTCTTTCGTCTCTATTCCTCTTCCTCGCGCTCCGTTTATCTCCCTTTATTTGGGCTCGGGTGCCTCTGCCCACTCCACTCCTCTCTAATTTCCCCTGATTGACAGAAAAGAACCGCAGATAGAGGCTGGTCAATATCCATCCAAGCCGGCAGAAACATGATCCAATGCCCACGCTCATCCTCTACCCCTATCCCCCTTTCTCTTTCTCCTACTGTATTGGGCAGGGGAGTAGATTAACAGGCATTTAGGCTAGCAGCGGCCCGAGCTGGAGTGTTATCTGCGCCAGGCACCAGGCTCCGTGCTTCAGTCTTTCCCCTCTTTCCTCCTCCTCCTCCTCCTCTTCTGGAAAAGAAAGAAAGAAAGAAAGAAAGAAAGAAAGCCTATGCTTGTATGCAGGATCATTATCTCCCTGCAAATGGATTTTTTGGAAGTGGCTTCAAGGAGAAACACCTACTCAAATGTTCCAGCATCGATTCGCTCTCTCTCTTTAACCACCGCCTCGGAGTCAACAAAAGGAGAAAGAGGTTTAGATTCGCACACGATTAGGGTCACGTTTTGAAGGAATAATCGGATGGATGTTATTCAATTTTGTAACAGATTGTAGTAATTCTGTTACATCAGGTTTTTGTAGGAAATTACGTTTTTTTTTTTTCCCCTCTTTTGATAGAGCACTCATAGTAGAGTCGGTAATTCCATTACTCGGGACACATTTGGGTCCGAGCAATAAATAACCGCTGGATACTCCGATGGGTGCTTTTAGCCGTGGAGCCAGCCTGACTCGAATATGTTGTGCACTTATCCCAAACAAGTGGGACGATCTGATGCTGAATGCTCTCTCTCTCTCTCTCTTTCTCTTTCTCTCTCGCACGTTCCCCAACACTTAGGCACTGCCCGTGCTAATCTCCAGCCGGCCCATTGATCGCTACAAATGAACCTAAGTTAATTATGTCGAGTTGCAGTGGTGTAATGCACACCGCGGACACACCATCACCGCCCCCTCCGAATGGAAGGTGAAATGGAGGCGAGTTATTTTGGAAAGGCTGGTGCACCAAAAAAAAAAGTAAAACATAGCGCCCTCTCTGTCTTCCCTTTGCTCCCTCTCTCTCTCTCTCTCTCTCTTTCCTTCCCTGCCGTCTCGTCTGCCTCTCGCAGATCAATAGCATCCTAAAGCTAATAATGACAACCATGCTAATAAGGTATCCGTTTTCAGCAGCCGGGCCCACAGGCAAGAAGTGAGGAATTACGTAAAAGCGGATTCAATCGGGAATCGTATCCGAGGAGCGTTTTTGAAAAATTCATAAGCGCGCCATATTAGATGACAGTTATTCCTTGGTGATTATCCCTCCGTTTTATTTAGTATAATGCCATAATGCTTAAGATCCAGACCAGGGATATGATGTAATATGTGGTAAGAATATACTCGTACTCATTCATTTTCGTATCACTCACAAAAGGTTAAATCGCTACGCCGAGGAAGTTCTCGAGCTTCCGTAATGAACGTTCGCGCCGGTACATAAATAAGGTCAATTATGCCACGTCTCAGCGAACAGCAAAGGCAGCTGCTCTTAAGAGAATGTTGTAAAAAGTGACCCCCAACGCGGCGAGCGCTTTTTTTTTCTTCTTCTTCTCCCATTTCCAGCCTTTCAGACGTCCTCTCCGTCCTGAGAGAAACCCGCGCTGCTCTAGTTAGCTGCATGTCTCTTTTAAGTCTTGTTCAGCCGGTTTGAGATCCTCCTTCTGGAGCAGATAAAATAATATGAATGAATCCGTGTATGCATGCATGCACGCACCTGTGTGTATGTGTGTGTGTGTATGTGTGTGTGATCATGCTCTCATCAGACGAGCCTTGATGTCCTGTTTTGTCAGATCAGAGCACGGCTACATCATCAACGCTGAAATACTGGAAGATAGCCAGGGTTTGAATTATAGCAAAACTCCCAAGGGGCCGTTTTCAGATTGGAAAAATAGTTGACATGACTTTACGCATTTAATAGGCTTGCATTAAAATTCAACTCTTTTTAAATTTATTTTTTTTAAATAATTATAAACCATTGTGCTTCCATTACAAATGATTCTGTAAGTATAAATATGACTTCGCAAAATAATTGAATTAAAAAACAAACTTTATTCTTGAGTTTAATCACATATAATAATAATAATAATAATAAATTCCCTGAAATCGTTTACAACAATATTTAATAAATCAAATAAGCCGCGTGATAAACATCTGATTTAATTACCGTTAATCTATGATGATAAAAACAAAACCAAAAAAAAACCACAATGCACAATGACCAGTATATAAACGAACGCTTTAATTAATGTTCGTTTGGTAGTTAATTTTACCCGTAGACCTGAGATTAGATCGTTATCACCAATTAGAGACGTGCTGCGGAGTGATTCGCGCTCATTTGTGTGGACTTGTTCTACTAAGCCCCCGGTTCGTCTTGCGTTCCTGTTAATGATGTTAGTTAAGGAATAAAACACACGAGGACGTGCTGTTACATGGAAATATGGTTCGTGGTTGATGGGGGGTGTTTGGGGGTGTGAGATCCATAAGCACCTGAATCTTCTTATCTAATGATCACAGGTGTCAGTCACGTATCGTCGTTGTCACTGTTGTCTCATGTCTTCGTTTTGTCTCGGGTTCCTGACGGATTTCGAAATAATTACTGTATTAAACAATACGCTTTTGAAGCATTTTTTTACTATTAGTCTTAAGATTATTTAGAGCAAGACCCAAAACTGTATAAGAACAAACATCATAATATTAACATGCTGTTTCTGTTACTTTCAGAAAAACCTCTGCTATTAAACTGTACGACGAATAATGCACACCACACTGTTACAGCACTCCCAGTGAGGTCACTTAAATGATATACACAGAATTCTGTCTGTATTTCTTTCTACACTGTAAAACAATGTGTAATAATCTCCTTTGAACAGTGGTTTTTGAGATGCGTCCGCTACTCATGCGCTCTATAAGGCCGTCATAACGCCTTTAATATGTTTGTTTGTTAGTGATTTCTGAGGCTGGTGACTCTAAGTGAAGTCCTCCTCCTCCTCCTCCTCCTCCGCAGCAGCAGAATTTGTATTTGTAAGTTTTGTGCGTCACGAGAGACAGTTTCATCGTGGAGCTTGACGGGTCAATCCTGTTCCAGAACTGCTGAGCTTCGTGTCGTAAAATACAGTAACGACTGATCGCTGCTGCTGCTGCTGCTGTTGTTTATACTTAATTACCTAATGTAGAAAATGAATCTAATGTTGTGTCCAAATGTTTGACTTGTTACTGTATATACGGCCGCCAGCCTCATCATCAGATTAAAGCCGTTATGAAGCTTTACGGAGCAGAAGTAGCAGACACATCTCACTGTTCAAAGGAGATTATTGCATATTTTGGACGCCTTCAGCATCGTTTTACATAAGGACTTGGAAGGTGTATCCAAACTTAGTGGTGTGTAAAAACCTAGTGGGGAATATACAAGGAGGTGGTTCAGTTCTGAATGGCCGTTGGTATTGCCATCATCACTCACGCACTCGTTCTCTGTACAACTTTATCCTGTACATAGGCCTTGGGTTACACCCTTTATGGGGTACCAGTCCATCGCAAGGCACAAACACACACCTAGTTAGTTAACCTCATCTGCAAATTTTTGAAATGGTGAAGCAAACCAGTGGAAACCCAACAAGCATGGGTGAGAACATGCGACTCCACACACACACACACACACACACACACACACACACACACACATGTACACGAGGCAGAATTGGAACCTTTGACCCCGGTGGTGCGAGGTGACAGTGCTATCCACTACCCCACCACCGTGCTGGTCTCCAGACTCCAGTGTCTCAGTGCTCTATTAGTGAGAACTTCTCCGGGGTTGTTTTTTTTCTCCCCTTATCTCATTAAGTTCAAGAGAGGAAAAAGAGCCAAAAGCTGGTAGCGCATATGATGTATCGTAACATCCCTCCAGACATGTCCTCATATGTACAGCGCGGATTAAAGTCATTTATATACGCTCGGGCCGAGATTAGAGTTAGCTCGTATGCTTTATCGTCTTCACGTCCGACAGAAGATAACAGTCTGGATAACAAATTAGACGCTGCGTAGAGGCGGGTGCAGCAGATAATAGCGTACTGTATATTACTGTAATAGTGTTCTACATAGAGCTCGTATGGAACAGCGAGGAGGCTTTTTTTTTTTTTAAGTGTGTTTTATTTCACGAGTCTGCGTCATAGTTTATCAAGCGAAGTATCTGTTCCCTATACGCACACCACCCGCTGAGCTTTTACAGCTGTGAGGGCGCAGTGCGGCGGCCGCCCGCTGCAGTGTCATCGCACATTCGTAACTTTTGAGAAACGATCATGTTTATTTATTTATTCATTTATTTCTAAGGTTATAAATGCGTAAGTAATAGAAAAGCTTACGCGAGAATGTTTTGGTGTAAATAGCAATAGAAATTAAACCTAAACGCATTTTCTGCACATCTGGATGCGTATGAAAACCCTTTAGTCTCAAGGGAGAGAAAATTTCCACCATCTTGGTTCATGAAAGATGCATTTAGTTCATATAGTAAAAAAACTAAATTAAATTTCTATTGAACTACATGACAAAAAATCCGTAGCCTTACTTTGATTTTACTCGAAGTTCTTTTTGAAACGTACTACAAAGTTCTACACTACATGCGCGTTTCCTCTTCCTCTCTCTTGCCTTCGTCCTGCTCCCCTGTTTAAAGCGACGCCTCCCGGCTGTCTGATGCCGAACATGACGGCAAACACACCGGGGGGAAAACTTTCAGCTTGCCAGGAGCGAAGGACGAGCCGTGAGGATGGTGGGAGAGGTGGAGGAGTGGAGAAGAGACCGAGTGGAGAGGAAGCGCCATTTGCATGGAGGATTATTCTGGCTTTATTTCTCGGGCTGCTGTCTCTGGCTCTGCAAGCCAATCAGTGCTGGAAGCCACCTCCAGGGCTCACTAGGCACCGAGATGTGTACACACACACACACACACACACACACACACACACACACACACTGCAGGACTAGGAGTCATGCCACCCTTTGCACAGTTTTCCATTTCGAAATAACGAAAGACAAAGAAAAGAAGAAAGCGAGAAGAGTCAGACTCGGAGAGATAATGTGATACATAGCGTTCCTGATTTGTTTAGCGATATCAAACCCTCATCCACGAATCGCACACCTCCACCGCTCTAATCCGCCATGATCATATATAAATGAGCCTGCAGAGGGATGAAGGGATGAGAAATGAAGAAATGAGCGCATCTCTGATCTGGCCTTCATTCGATCGGAGGCCCAGCTGAACAGTAATCACCAGGGTTAGCAAACGGGATTCCGGCTCCAAATCCGGCTCCAGAGGCCCCGGACATCTCAATCATCCTGGCATCCCGGCGGATTGCAGGCTTCCATCCGGCTCTGCTTTATGAGCGTCGCGTTATTGCGGGCAAGCACACCACGCACGCTGCTAATGATGGATGGATCAAACGCAGTCATGCGATATCTCTGGGTTTTTTTTCCCCGATAACTCATCTTGTTTTGCAATTTTATTTTGCTTCTTCATCCTTCCCTCACGCACTAAGCCAATTACGTGACGTTCCGCGCTTCCGAGCCGCGACCCCGGAGTCCACTCTGGGAAACGTCACTTATATGTTGTGTTAAAATGAGAACAATCCCATTATGTTTGTAGACAGGGTTCATTTTTAATGAAAGTCTGTCCGAGAATCACAAATAGTCGATATGTTTTTCCATTTACGCCCCCATATCCGGAGCAACTTCGATTTTTATCTCATTTCACATCTGAGCAGTTGAGGGTTAAGGGCCTTGCTCAAGGGCCCAATAGTGGCAATTTGGCCGTGCTGGGGTTTCAACCAGAGACTTTCCGATCAGAAGTCCAACACCTTAACCACTGAGCTGTCCCTGTCCCTGTTAGTGCTTATTTAGGTTTAAATTGGAGCTCCAAGTCAAAGAACACACACCACATGCAGAATACTGTATATTGTGCACGTTACAGTAAATGCTGAAATACTTCAATACAATCAAACTTGTGACTCCATTTCTCCCTGTTCTGAAGTTGAAAATTCTAGATCCAAGATGGCCAACTTGATTTTTGTATCCAAAAATTCAGTTTTTGCTGGGTTGGTTAGCAAAGGTGCAAAATGAAACATTGAGCAGGGTTGCCAGGTCTCCGCTAAATGAACATGTTCACTCCATACGCCCACTCGTCCTCTATGCTATGCATCTTAAATCAGATTTGAAGATTTGCAGACTGCTTTCTTTACCTGCACATTTTGCATTAGGGCTGCAGTATGTGTGTAGAAGACGCATCTCTTTTATTCCAGTTATTTGCTTTAAAACAGGCTGGAGTTGCCATGGAGAAGGCTCAGGTCTGATTCCCAGCCGATGGCCCGAACAGGCAGGGGATCCGTAGTGTCTCTACCAAATCTGAACAGATTAAAGGGGTTTCATCAGGATAGTCATCTGGTATAAAACCTGCATGGATTGGATGGTCTACTGTGGCCATACACACACACACACACACCTCGCGAGTTTGCTTCAAAACAAGATCTTGGTGTCTTTTTAAACTGGTTCACAATTCCGCTTTTGATGTGAAAATGGCAACCCTGCCAAATATACAAAACCCCCTTTTTTTTTTTTTTTTCAGGCTATTTGAATTTTTTATTGAATTCAAGCAATCAAGATGTCATTGAATTGTAGACTTTCATCTTTAATTCAAGGGCTTTCACGGAAATATTGCGTTAACCATTTAAGAATCAGAGCCTTTTATTTTTTACAAAGTCTCCAAGTTGAAATGTAATTATACAAATTGACTGATTGGCAGTTTGATGGCCATTTGTGGGCTGTTTCTTTATCTCTCGCCAAATTAGTTTATTGAGATCAAAAGCATGGTGTTAAGTTTGGCATGTGGCTGTTCATGGGAACTCTCAGTACGCAGCCCAAAGAGGCGTTGATGGAGTGATGGAGGCGTTCGACGGACTGAAAAACATAGACCTACATTATCACACACACACACACACACACACACACACACACAGAGAGAGAGAGAGAGAGAGAGTGTTTCTTACAGGTTGGATATACTGTATACCGGAGTGGGATGGCATTGCCTGGCCGCACAAAAGTGGTCTACTACAAACAACAAATACATATAACCTTGTTGATGCATTTTATATTTCTATTAATTTCACATTTCAGAGATCCCACCTACAAACTCGTCCCTCAATCTCCCCATACGTGAAAATTAAGAACGAAAATAAATGTTTGCTTTACAGACATGGAGCTGTAGCATGTAG
>JAQQZT010000009.1:5625670-5640019 GCA_030068275.1 Clarias platycephalus | reverse complement strand
AGTGGTGATTAGTGATTGTTGGAAACAGTGGTGATTAGTGATTGTTGGAAACAGTGGTGATTAGTGATTGTTGGAAACAGTGGTGATTAGTGATTGTTGGAAAATCAGTGATCAGTAACATTGGAAACAGATTTTTTAAATGATGGCGATTCGTTGTTTGGAACAGTAGTAGTCAGTATTGGTTTTGGGGAGCAGTGGGAGTTTAGAAATCAGTAGTTGGTGTTTGATGTTAGTGGTCAGTGATGGTGATCAGTAATAAGGAAAGCTGGAGAACCATATCAGGGATGGGACGTTCTCTTACCTGTGCGCTAAATTTGTCACTAGGTGCCCCTAATAATAATATTAATAATATAATTGACACAAAACGTGTTCAAAAGTCAACTCAAGTTGGCTAAAATGGTCTCGATTCCTGTCTTCCGCTCGTCTCTTCTTCCTCAGCTTCTGCCTTCTATGCTTGTTTTTACAGTCGCAGGCGTCTTAAGTTTCACAAATCTCCCAGAGAGAAAACAGATGGCTTGCAGCTATGGCTGCATATGCATTTACAAGAATCTGCAATGATTATTCCTCCAAAACGCGAAAATATCTCTCAACAGCAGACAGGAACCTGAAAGAGGGAGAGAGACGAAACAGGCTGAAACGCCAAAGCTATGGCTCTTGTTTGATCCACAGCATAACTCTTGCTGTGTGAAGAGAAGGGGGAAAAAAAAAAAACAACAATCTGATTAAGCAGGGATTATAGTCTAACACAATCGTCCATCCAACTCGTGTTGCTCATACATTACGTGCTTCCGTATGATTTAACTATCAGGCGTTCGGATCAACAATCCGAATCCCCAATCGAATCAGACTACAGTGAAGTATAGCGTGTTCTATAGGTTTGTTTTCTGTGGGTTTTTACTGTATTACACAATGAAGGGCTTATCAAAATGTAGTATGATTGCAGGGACTTGTCGTGTTTTTTTGCAGTATGAGACAGGACTGTACTCTCCACGCAGAAGTGATTAGGATTATGTAATGACAGCTGTAACATCAGTCAAATGTAATAAAAAATAAAAAAAACCTGTAGAGCAAGGCATTATGCTAATGGCCTTCTGAAGCAAGCCAGCCATTGTTCGTGCTTGAGAATGTCACCTGTAAATGTAGCATACCACCGCTTCCTATGCAAATGCCCGCCGCGTTGTTTGCCTCGGAAATGAGGCTTCCGGAATGCTCAGTTTCGTAACCCGAATGCACGAGCGATCAGATAATTCATTTCCCCATCGCTCAGGAGGCACATAAACATCCAGGCCAACTGGACTCACAGACTCCATTCACTCGGAAACTTATAAACTCCCTTCCAGGAAGCGTTTTGTCTGTCTGCGCTTCTGTCTTGACAGACGAATCCCTAGGCAAAGAGATGTATTTCAGCCTGCCCTTTGCCGGTCCAAGCTGGTGGAACCGTCTTCATCTGATAGTGCCAGCACTTCCAAAACCCGTACAAGGAAAACAAGCTGCAGACATTTATCTTGGCGCTTTCTCCTGACCATTAAGAATGTGCATGACATACTGCGACTGTGGCTTTTTTTTCTTTCTTTCTTTCTTTCTTTTTTTTTCCACTGCAAAATAGCACAGCAGTTGGGTCATTCGTATGAATCATGTGCTGTGAATATATTAGAGCCGTTCATTCAGATTCAGTGCCTCTCTGGAGTTTTCTTTACATATGTTTCCATTCCACTTGCGTCTTTAATGGGTTTAATGACGAGTGAGAGAAAAGATTTTGGATTTTAACATTAAACACGAACATTAGTATTATTATCATTATTATATGTTGTTGTTGTTGTTTTTTATCTTTTCGCTCCCAGCTTGCAATTTTGTCTTCACAAGCATCCGTCAGTTCATTTTATGAGATGAATTTAAGCTTGAGGGGGGGTCAAGGATTTGAGGATTTGGCAACCCTTTGAAAAGCCATGCTTTTTCATTTCCGTCCATGAACTCTTTTATGTGCTCCGAAAGAGCTCGATCACAAGCAAGCGAAAGGCTTTTTTCTTTTTTTGGGGGGCTTTTCTTTACCCTCCTTTCATGACCCCCTTTTGCAAGAGCAGCGTCTTGGCAAGCCCATAAAATGGTCTTAAGACTGCACTGTGAAAGGAAGCTGTATTTCTGTTTCTCTCTTCCTTTTCTCATGGCTCTTAGAAACACTTGTCAGAGTGCTTACATAAAGACAGGGTTCAAAGGTGATGGCATGCTGATGCGCTCGCTGAGCCTGTCGTCATGGCAGTGGAGCTTTTCATTCAGGCAGTTGCTGGGCAGGCCGGGGTCCTGCCGGGTACTGGTGGGGAGAAAGTTATTGGCGCACCCTGGGGTAGAGGCCTACGGCGCCTCAGGAAAACACTGACCCATTTTACACAGCCTAGGAGACGGCTAGTGGAACGTCCAAACCCTCGCTGAACGCCGCAGGAGTGCGATGCCGTTTGCCAAGTTAGAAGCATCTATGTGCACTCAGAAATCCAGATTTTTCCCTCTGTACAAACCCAGCAAATACACTGAATATCATTTAATTTTCTTGGTTAACAGCAACAGAGTTTTATTTTAGCAGGAAAGTTAACACTTGCTATGCTTTAAATTAAATAATAGCTATTCTAGGCTAGCAAATGAGTTTTGCTAGTTTCCTTGGGAACATGTACACGGTATACAGTAGTAATAGTATAATGCTAGCAGGATGTACACAAACACAATATAACAGCATAAGTTTAGCTAGTTGTCTAGGAAACAAGTACGCAAAGCTTGCTAGCTAACCCGTCTACTAGTTTACACAACATGATAATTACTCTAAGGTTCGCTAGCTTACTAGTCACTCTAGTTACTGGTTTGTACGATATAAGCCTAGTGCTAGCTTGCTAGCTTGCCTGTACATAACATACTGTAACACTGTAAGGCTAGCTTGCATATACATAACATAACACTATAAAGCTAGCTTGCATATACATAATTGTGACACTATAAGGCTAGCTGTGTGTAAGCCTTGTGCTGTTATATTATTTACATGTTTTTAAGCAAGCTAGCTAGCATTAACTAGCTTGCAAGAGAATGTGTATGTAACAGTATAAAGCTAGCTTGTTAGCGAACCTGTCTCCTAGCTTACACAATATAATAGTTAGCCTGTTATTAAAAAGCTTGCTAGAGAGGCTTTATTAGTTTTGCTTGATGCCACAATATTAAAACTAGTCTAAAGTTAGCTAGTTAGCTAGAGCTACAGTAACTCAATTACACGGCCTTTGCAGCAGCGGTGAGCAGGAAAGCATCTGTTATAATGTACAACACGTCACACTTTGGGCCTCAACAGCAAAGGAACATAGCAGGGTCTACTGATGTCAGCCAAAAGTGGACAGTTGAAGACTGGAACAAGCAAAAAAATGAAGATATAAAGATATTCAATGACCTAATGATATACTGTGGATATGTGCTGCGACTTGTTTCTGCTAGTTGCATGATTAATTTTAAAAGGACTGACAATAAATGAGCGAGGACTGCGTGTAAGAGGGGTGTTCAAGTCAAACCGGGACTTTGGGTCGTGCAGAATAACACCACAATTATCAGAGTTAAAAGACCACCTTTATTCATTCGTTCGTTCATCTTGTAAATCGCTTATCCTGTGTACAGGGACATAATTCCAGGAGCACAAGGCTGGGGGGGGACACTTGGACAGGGTGACGACATTTATTTCACTCTATATTCCCCTGCTACACTAATGCACTTTTCACTAATGCTTGGACACCATCAAGTTTTTGTCAGTATGCCGGAGCCATGATTGCACATCCTGGTCTTCTGTGTCAAAATGTTCGTTAGCAGTCTTCTTTGACACTCGGAGTGAAAGAGGAATTCACCTTCGAGGAATGCAGGTGTTTGTGAAAATTGTGCGTACGGTTCACGCAGACAGATGTGCCTCGTCCGCCAGTTGGCTAAAAGTAATCCGTCAACTTTCAAGGAGCAGGTGTTCCACTCGCTGAATTTTTTTAAGGGAATGACTGGTGTGCGCTCCGAGACACCTCGGTCGGGATCGTCATTCACGGACGTGTGGCTTTCCTTAAAACTTTTGCACCATTCAGATGCTTTACTGCGGCTCAGAGCCTCGGTACCGTACTGTGCCTAAAGTCTTCTGTAAATGTCAACGCCTTCATTCTTCTGCTCATGAGACGCCCCTTGTACATCGGCAAAGTGTGTTTGTACAGTGTTTGTTTTGCTTGACAGTAATTTATCATCAGCCCCAGTGATAAGAGTGCGTAGGGGAGTATATACTTTTGCTAGCTAGCATGCAGAGCGGAGCGAGGAAGGGCACAAGGGATTGAGCGCTAACACATTTCAGCCTTATTATAATAAAATAGACAACGGTGTGCTTAACGTTATTTAATGCCGTTGTTCAATTAGGACTCTTTAGAGCTCGTTTATCTTGTTATCTACAATTTTGTTTGGTAGAGGTTCGCTGCAGTGCAGGTCCGCAGGGAATCCTTTTTTTTGCTGAATTAGTGTGTTCATTGTAAAAAGATTTGCAATATTAATGAGGCAGCAAGTACAACCCCCATCCACCCCCGCACCACCACCACCCTTTTACATGAAACCTGCACACTGCTGAATCAGTCGAGGGTTCATCATTTGAAAAAGACTCAAGTTGTGACAGAGAATTCCCCAAGCTTGCTGCAGTTCTCTGGGCTTTTTTTTCGATCCTTTGTGGTATATATACTGTACCGTGAGTGGGAGTTCTTCTTGGTCTGGGCGATGCTTGAATAGGACAAGAATGTGTAAAGTGCAAAGGGTGGCCTTTGGAGGTGTAAGGAGTGCGAGCAGAAAGTGTGAGTTCACTATGCGAGACCTGAGGGCATTACGCACTGCCCTGACTGACGCACACCTCAACGCAGAGATGGCACAGGTGCTATTCCTGAGTTATGGATGAATACAACGGAGCTGGTGTTGGCTCTGTTTAAGTTTAGCACGGTAGGAAGGAATCGTAAAACTATCTTTGTTTTTTCAAAGTGTAGAAACTTGGAGAAAAACATGCTGCTCCACATGGCATTGTAAGATGCGTTGTATTATTTATGTGCACGCCCACTGCTGTTAAAATTGAACATCAGAATGGAGAAAAGGTGTGATCTCAGTGACTTTGACCCTGGCGTCATTGTTGCTGCCAGACAGCCTGGTTTGAGTATTTCAGAAGCCGTTGATCTCCTGGGATTTTTGCACAAACAGTCTCCAGCCTCTCACAAACAAGCATTGAGCATGCAGTGAGCTGGCAGTTTTGCAACCAGAAACACCCTGTTGATGATAGAGGAGAATGGCCAGACTGGTTTATGCTGACGGGAAGGCTATGGTTACTCAAACAGCCACTCTTCACGACCATGGCGAGCAGAAAGTCATCTGAACACTGTTGAGAATGTTGAGGCAGACGTCCACAACAGGTTCAGCCAAGCACAGGACCTCATCTAGTGCGAAAATACAGTACATTGCCTGGCCAAAAAAAAAAAAAAAAAGCAAAATCACCACGTCAAATTCATGAAGCACTGAAGAGATCGAGATTTGAATTTACTGAAACTGGGTTAAAAACCCTTCATCACATTATCAAAACCTGGACGTTTAGTGCTGAACTGTGAAGGAAAAAAAAAAATCATGAATGAAGCTCACTTAAACACGTGTTTAATAGTGAAAGTAAGGGCATTTCAACACACACACACAATGTGATGAGAACTCACAGGATTGCAACTAAACAGCTGTGTGTCCACCTAGAAAACCACTTTTCTAGGGAGCGTACAGTAAATATTGGATTTGGGTCAATGGAAAAAAAGGTCATGTGGTCTGATGAGTCCAGATTGATCCTACTCCAGCGCGATGGGAGCATCTGGGTAAGAAGGGAAGTACAGTACATGAAGCGATGCACGTCATGCGTATTGTCCACCGTGCAATCCTCTGGGCTCAGTGTTCTGATCTGCGGTTGCTTCAGTTGCTCAGGTCTAGACTCAGTGATGTTATGTGGCAATAAAATTAAGTCAGCTGCCGACCTGAACGTACTGAATGACCAAGAAACGAAACTATGGAGTTTTTCTTCCCTGATGGCACGGTGTGTATTTCAGGAATCAAAGTGTGAAAGAATGATTCTGGGAGGTTGAATGTTTTTCACACATGAACTGAACACCACATTGTGTTCTATATTTAAATATAATGGCGATCGAATGGAATCATAAAATGTGTGACTTTTTTTTGTTTTGTTTTTTTTGCCAGACAGTCTATAAGTAATGTGATGCATATATAATTGAAATATAAACATATTTCATATTTAAATACCTTTTCTAAGCTTTATATTAAACTCGAACTCAATGAAACACAGCCTGTTTCTTTAAAAGAGATAATTTGTGTGAACGGTTTTCACAGGTGTGGTTAGGAGGTGAATGAATAAAACAGAAGGCAAATGTGCATTACAGAGATACAGATGAAGGATTTCTCAGATGTGAGTCATGAATAAGGCAAAGATATATGAGCGTCCTGTAAATGTTGCGGTTTGGGGGAAATTATCATTAAAAGCCCTTCTCTAAACCAGTCTCTCTCTTCACTCTGTGTAAAACCCCGGCAGTTTGATCAGTTTCTCTCAGCCTGGCAAGGTCACCGCTAACTCGTTTCTGTGTCACGGCATAGATATCCATCGCACATATAATACAGAGTGCTCTGGAACATTCTGCGGTATTAATATTTATGCACATTGATTTGCTGCGCATTTCCATATTTTTGCTCGTAACAGATATGCAGACAGGCTTGTGCTACTCCGCTTTGATCGAATCAAAACTCATAAACTTTTGTGTATCGTTTTCTGACAATTCTGCACGCCTTTGTAGACGCAATTTAATCGTAAACGATAAGAATAATAGACTGGAAGGGGAGGGAATAATAGACGCACAGAGGAAGAAAGATAAAAGGAAAGAAAGAAAAGTTGGTTAGAGCAGTTCTGCTGATTCGGCAGAGACGGCGGTGATGTGAGAAGTTCTGGAAAAGACGCCTCGGGTTTCGTGTCTCAGATTTTAAGCGTTCCGGATATTTTGTCAGGGACAGTTGTATTAACGCTAACATTGTTAGACTGATTAAAGGACAACATGACGTTCTTACCCTTTTTAAGTCTGTGAAACGTCTGATGCCTGTTTTATTAAGTCTCTGTGGTTTATACTTGTATGGTTTAAGGGTCTGTGTCACTCTGCAATTACACCGCCAAACCGCTAACTGGTGGTGGGGTTTTTAATGCCACCTTTTTTTTGTTTTTTTTTGTTTGATGTACCACGAACAAAGCTGAGCTAATATTGTTGCAGCTGAAGCTAACAGATGTTGAACAATAGGTACTTTTACCGAAATTACTGTACGATATTCTAAAATGGAAGTGTAGAAGAAGAAGCCGGAAATGCGATGCTACCAGGTGGACCAATCTCATTTGTTGCATCCTGCATTGTCGTGACAAGTCGTTATGTTTCTGGAGAGGTGCATGTCAGGCTATGCTGTAAAGCTACGTGGCTAGGCTAGAGCTAGCTACCTCTAGCTAGGTAGGAGCTACAGTATATTAGTTTGCTATTACTATAATAATAATAATAATAATAATCATAACGAATAAGGATGCATTAAGGAACCTTTTTAGGAAACTATGATGTCAGTCTGACGAAGAGTCGGAGAGTCACCATGTTTACCCAGCACTCACCCGCATTGTCTTTTATTCCTTTTCTACGCCGACAATTTATAAATAGAAACAATGATTAATCAACTATTGATGAAGTCTGATGTTCTTTTAAACACGTTGTAGTTACATACAGTATTGAGCAAAAGTCTATAGATTTTTTGAAACATTTTTATGACTTTATTATTAAGTCAGTATCAAAACATTCCCGGTTTTCAATCATCAGTATTCATTCAATCCATCTATTATTCTAGTAATATATCTAGTATTATACTCGTACGTCTTTTATACTGCGGGATATACCCAGGACAGGGTGCCAATCCATCGCAGGACACACAAGCACACACCACACACTTAATTACGCACTACGGGTAATTTGGAGACAGCAATTAGCCTAATCTGCATGTCTTTGGTCTGTGGGAGGAAACCGGAGTAACCGGATGAAACCCACTAAGCACGGGGAGAACACTAAAACACCACACACACAGAAACGAGGTGGGAGTCGCGAGGTCACAGTTCTGAGTATTACACCACCATGCCGTCCAAACAGTAGTAATCCAGAACAAGATTATTTGAATGCCAGAAAAAAAGCAGCACGTTATATAAGCGAGCGATGGATGATGGATTTTGCATGCAAAAATAAAGCATCAGGTGCAACATTCAAGGTCCTCAGAGGAAGTGTACAGTGTAGGTGGTTCTGCTGGATGCTTAGTAAAACTTGTTTCTTTTTGTTCTTGTTTACACGTCGCTCTTGCTTGCTCTACAGTATTTATTCGTGCGACTTTTGCAAAAGGAAAGAGTCTGCGATGTCCAAACTTGTGCTTCAGTGTGTTCATTTGTGTACAGTACCTGTGTTATGGAATGTCAATATGGGAGAAAAAAAGGTAAAAAAAATTTAAATAGCTTCAATTTGAAAGTTCACTTCCAGGAATATTTATTTATTTCTTCGTTCATGTTTTTTTGCTGATTCATCCAGTACAAGTTCCGCCTGCAGATATCCAGAGTTTAATGTTGTGGAACATCTGGAAAACAAGTTCTGAACTCTATAATGGTTTGGCTTCTTCTCCTCTCATCTTGTTTGCTTTTTTATTTATTAATTTTTTTTCCTATTTTAGCTCCAGATCCCAAAACAGTCTAATTACATGTTCACCAGTTTCACCAGAACTCCGGTTTCAGGACCGATCCGTGCTTGGAAACAGTTCTGATCAACTCATGTTTAGTGCAGCGGACGGATGCGTCGATGGCTCTTTGGCGCAGCTTAGCATTAAACGGCATTCCTACTCACCTGAGAAGAGTAGAATAAAAATAAATGGTGTAAAAACGAGCGAGGGTAAGGCGGGCCGTCTCAGCACACCTCAGCAGTCTGCTCGACCTTCAGTGTTAATTAGGACATCTGTGCACGGGCTATCCGGAGAGGCCTGGTGTTTTAGCCTCCTCTCTCTCTCTCTCTCTCTCTCTCTCTCTCTCTCTATCTCTGCCTCAGTCTTGAGAGTGAGCCTCTCATGCCTGGCTCTAACAACACTTATTAATCACCTCTCTCTCTCTCCCACTCGCGCTCTCACACTGTGCGTGCGTGTGTGAAAGAGAGGGAGAGAGAGATAGAGAGAGAGACGGAGTTCTCCACCTACTCTGCCTGTGCCCTGGCGTTTATCAAATAACTGTTGGTTTTGTGTCTCTGACTGAGGCCACATTTTCTTCTTTGAAAAGACAAAAAAAAAAATACAAACCACAGCAACCCATGAACATACAGTATGAGAACTAAAACGGAACAGTATATCCGCTGAAATATTCCTTCTGGTAGTTAGGATTTGTCGCAGTCCGCTTTGTCTTAGCTCAGCGCACCTCCAAAGCAAACAGGGTTGTTGTGAATTTCGCCCGGCTCACACCGTTAAGCCCCGTCTCGAGCGTGAATTATTCAGAAGGGAAGCGGAGCGGGCGAGACGACCGTGGAGCCTTCCCGTTCATGTCATACGCACATCGCTCTCTGGCCCACAAATCCGAGCAATATGGAGGCGATTAAAGCGGGAGCAGATTGCCGTGATGTTTTCATTTCATTTCTTTGTTTTGGGCGCTTTCATCTGGAAAGCATCTTGGATCGCACCACCCCATTACACACAAAATCACAGGCTAGTGAGACCGCTGCTGTTTTTTGATGTCGCTTTTCCCAGGCATAAGTCAAACCCTGTAGGAGACATTACTACGGTCTGCGTCGTGGCAGAGGGGAGGGCGCGATCGACACCGAGAGGGACGGGATCAGAGGGGAGGGTGGGGGTTCGCACTGAGAATTCTGAACGCCTTCCTGTTTGGATAAGCATACAGATTATATCGGTGGTGCTGCTGTTTAAAGCAGTCGCCATACTTACATTAGATATTAATAAGAGCTTTCCTTCTGCATCTGCATCATTCCCTCGATCAGGCTCAGGCTTTACACACAGACACACAGGACAAAAAAAAAAATCATCAAATTAAGCCGCATATACACTCAGGCTGTAGAATTTATTTGAAGTAACTTTTAGGAAAGACAACGTCGCTTTCCGGTATAATATAATCTCTTTGCTCTTCAATAGACATAGTCAGTCTGTCAGCAAGGGTTCGTATTCACTCATTAAAAAATGTTTTAGGCGACATGAATGCACTGCTGTCTTCACTTCTTCATCAGAAGTGAATCTTCATCCTCAGCGCTTCCAGGTGAATGTCCGATGGAGCGAGATCAGGACTTAACACCTCAAAATTAAGATTTTGCAGGTTTTTAATCTTCTGGTCTGTTTGCGTGAGTGAAGTTTGCCTGCTCTCCCCCTGCTTGGTGGGTTTCCACCGGGTTTCCTCGCACAGTTCAAAGGTATCTGCAAGTTTATTATTCGCTCTGTGAATGTGTGTGTGTGCTTGTTGGTACAGTACCACATCCAGGGTGTATCCCGCCCATGTACCCTGGGATAGACTTTAGCCCATCCCCCCATGCCACCCTAAAAAAAAGAGGATAAGGGATGTTTAAATGATGGATGGATGAATTATCAGGTGTACAGATGTTCCTAATAAAGTGGCCAGTCAGTGCATCGTTCAGTCCAGGTTTTCGTACATGCAAAATCCCGTTTGGAAAAGATGACAGACGACGGCCCGAATGCGAACTCGCCCCACACACACACACACACACACACACAGAAACACGCCAGCGTTCGCAGGTGCTGGAAATGAAACTGATGTCAGCCTCAGTCGATGCAGTTAGGACGGAATAATTGGCTCCTAATGTTTCTGTCTATTTGTGTAATGACCATTTGTTTTAATTTCCTGCATGAATATTAGTGCCTGAGCGAGCGATAATCAAACGTCCGCTTTCTCCTCTGTCTCCTAACTTATCTAAATGAAGACGTCACACTCTTTAGCAGAAAGACGGCGCCGCTCTGTCGCGCGCTGTTCCAGCGCTCACCCTTTCTCTCCGACTCTAATTTTCTTTTCTTTTCTTTTTTTTCGTTTTTGTAGAAGGTAAATATCCTGCTTTTTTGACATGTGGCAATTTCCTCTTTGTTAATGACAAGAAATGGGACAATTATGGATGGATGTGGATTTTGAGCATCACCTGTGTGGGGGGAAGAGAGAGAGAGAGAGAGAGAGAGAGAGAGAGAGAGAGAGAGAGAGAGAGAATGGGGCCATGACAAAACAAGACGGAAAAGTGTCACTTTCCCGCAAACGCGGCCGCGAGTACACGTGAGTGTGTTGCTATGTGACACTTGTACGTGTTAGAGTTTCCACTTGCCATGATGCGGCTGGTTCGTTGTGTTTAAGAATTACACTGCGTACCCTTCAGATTCATGAAAAACACACACTCACAGCGTAAATAATTCAGCGATACACACACACTCTCGTCGCTCAGAGCAAGAGGAGAGACAGAGAAAAAACAGAGAGACTGGACTCCATGCTGTCAGTTTTCCACCATCGTTCTGAGGATGAGAAGGAAAAGGAAGCCTCGGTGTTTAGGCATGGTTTAACGTCGTCTTCCTATCCGTTCAGCTTTAGCAAACATCTGCACCAGCTGTAATTAAACACTTGACTCCAATAATCACCGGCACTTACGGATATGTTCATATTTTTACATCTTTTACATCAACAAATAACGCGGCTTCAACCTAAATGTGAACGTTGTTTGGAATCTTAAATTGGACAAGATCAAACCGTAAAACAAATTTGTTATTGATGTTTACTCTATGCAATTTAATCAATTATGCACTTTAATTGATTTGTTTGTAAAGCGATTCAGTTAGCTGAATCGATAGGTCAGTTCTCTATTCAGAATCAATTCAGAATTATTATTTATTATTATTCTTTTTTTACCTATAACCATTTAATCTAAAATTGATGTAAAGTATACCACAGTTTTTGCAGACAATACAAAGTTTTTTGAAAATAATCCAGTTTTGAAAAATCTGAAAAACGCCTTTTCTTCTTTTTAAATTATGGCTGATTGACGTAATACCGCCACCTACTGGACTGGAGTGTGGGGTAGAAGAGTGTTTAAAAAAATAAATAATAAAATACTTTATGTGGCATTTAAACAATCAAAGACACAAATGACAAAACATTTAAGTCTTTTATTAGATACTTTTAGTAGTTTTCAAACTTTAAAACCAAACATGCTGGTTGAGACAAATCCGACAATGCTAATTAATCAAACCGAAAATCGCAACAGCCAAGAATCAGGTCGAATCGAATCGATAGTCTACGTACGAGTCAAAGCTCCAGTGTTCACTAATGAGTGTGTGCAAACTTTGAGTTACAACATTATGGAGATTAGAAACAAGCTATTTTTGCAGTGTGAAGGCAACACACTACTGTATATAAACAAGAGCAGAACTTGTTAAGCGAAGGAATCTAGCAGTATATCAGCATCGTAGCTGCCTTTTTCTCACTAGTTAAAACTAATTGGACTTTTTAAACCTGATTGATAATTTTCTATAATAACAGCTCTGATAATAATTTCTACAAACATACTCAGTTAATTTAGAATTTATTCAACAAGTTGAATATCAGACACAGTTTTCGGAACGAAAGTTTTTCAGTTAATTTGTAACATAAATATCTGCTATACAGTAAGTAGACTTAACTACAAGAGAAATAAAACACCTGAGAGAGACGCTGCCGTGCTTCGTTCCCTACTTAGCATTTAGCTTAAGAAAGGCTTTCCGCTTTTTTCACAGTATGCTCTGTAGTTTTTTGTGCACTCATAAAGAAGCGTTGTACGTAGCAAGGTGTCGTAGTAGGACGTAGCACTGTGACTCGCAGGGTCGAGGGTTCAATTCCCTCCTTGGGTTTGTGTGCCTGGGGTTTGCATGTTCTCCCTGTGGTTGGTGGGTTTCCTCCAGGTATTCTGGTTTCCTCCCAACTTGCCCATAGTGTGTTTGTGTGTGTGTGCCCTGCGATGCATTGGCACCTGCTTTATGCCCAAAGTCTCCTGGGATAGGCTCCAGCCCCCCCACGACCCTTTGCAGTATAAACTGTATAGACGATAAATGAGAAGAAGCCTAGCCTGACACTTTGACTTAAACCGCATTTGTTTAGTTCGGTTCCCGGACAGAGCGATCCGGTCGGATCCGATGCTTCGAGCCTTTTATCTTTTTCATTGTCTCATAAAATTTTAAATGCGTTTTTTCTCACGTGTTGTTTATTCATCCAACACTGTCGTCAAGCCTCAGAGCCTCTGAATGAACCCGGAAAGGAAAGTGACTGTAAGTAACCCGATATCTGCCTGGCATGCCTGTCTCGCTGGCTGGTAAACATTCCCTCGCGCCGGTGCCCATGGCCTCGCGCGCTCCCTCACAGTTAAAACCGTCGGCTCCGGTTAGCGTCGACAGATTGCGCTTGGCACCGCTGCTGCCTGTGTGAAAGGTGAGGGGAAATTTGCTTGAAGCAGGAGAATATGGTAGAAGCCTGACTCTGCGTCGGACTCGCGACTCCTTAGGGAGCAATGGCAAAAATAACAGGATCAGCGAGCCAGCGGGGAGCGCGTGCTCCAATCAGCAGCAGAGCGTTACACTGCACGGAGACACACACACACACACACACACACACACACACAATCCACCTGCATCCAAACACACATGCGTTTTGGATTATTTAGATCCATCACAGGACATTTTTGAGGTCTTCTCTTCTCACACACAAACACACACGCTCACACGCAAAGGCAAACCGCTACATATAAACACGTGCTCCACCATGCTGGCAATCACGAACATGCACAGAAACGCACACACACACACACACACACTTAAACACTTCCTTTCAGACTGTTTCGGGTTTGCCTGTTTGTTTTAGTAAACCGAGTGATGCATATAATCACTTCAGGCTGCCTGATGTCCGGTGGATTTATACGTAATCCTCATTGATTTCACTCACAATCCGACTTCCTCTCGCTAACGCAATAACCTCTGCTGCACTGTACTTCTGTCACGTTAGCTTTCGACGGTGCTGTAATATATAGCAAAGCCATCCGAGTGCAGATGTATCCGGTTTTGTCTGACTCTTTACCTTCGACTAAAGCAGCGACTGACTGGAGACTTCCACGGACGTCCATTATCCGGCTCATAAATAGACGCGGGTCTGTCGCGGGGTCTCGCGGTCCGCTCAGGACGTACTGTATATCTCGGCCGGCCTGAAAAAAGATGGGTTCATGCAGGGCTTTT
>JAQQZT010000009.1:5613912-5623989 GCA_030068275.1 Clarias platycephalus | reverse complement strand
AGGCCACACGCTTCTCACTTACATATCAAGCTTTTAAGCGTACGTTTTCTGAATGCTTTTTTGTTGTTGTTGTTGTTCCATTCCAAGGGTGACGCTCATTATCGCTCGTCCAGCTGGATCGTACTGTATCTTAAGGAAATGCCATCGAGTGTCTCGGTTTTAACAACGGTAGACAAAACTTCATGAAATGTGCAGAATCAGTCTCTGATTTATTAATTTCCTTATTTATTTACCTCGCCTCACGGAGGACAAAAGGGATTTGGTTAGCAGTGGATAAAGTTTCTTATAGACTCTTGTTATTAAGCTTTTTCTATAAAGAGAAACATTGGAGAGAGAGAGAATAAAAAAACACGGAAAATAAAAGAATCTGACAGGGGGGGAAAAAAAAGCGTCTTTACAACCTTCGGATCACATCTTTTACGTCAGTCGAATGCTTGCAAACTGTCCGATGGGGGGAAAAAAATGATTCGGGTTTCATTTGGACACCGAACACACATCATCGAAAGGATCTAAAAAATTAAAGAAGGAGTAAGGCTGCAAGGTGAATTATTATTGCAGTAAAAACAATAAACCTTTCACGTCCACCCAGAATTCCTCATGTTTCTGAGGAAAATACGTACAAACACCCGAAAGACTGGAATCCGGGCTGGAACGTAGGCTGACTCACAGCATGTTGCGACTTTTTGTCCTTAAATATCCTGGAAATGCTATAAATATTCCTGTTAAATCATAGATCCGCATTATGTGACGATCTTATTACGGTGTAATCTTATGCCGCAGCCCATTAGATCTTCGTGGGAATGTTGTCGGAAAATCCTGAGACGTTTCTGTTTCTTTTATTAGTCGGTTAAATTGTCCGAACGACCGTCCTGACCCGGCTCGGCTGAAGTTGTCCTGTCTAGATGTACTGTCTGAAAGCTTTTACAGTCTTAACCATCCCTCGTTCTCTAAAGTAATACACAGCCCTAGCGATGACCCGTAATGGTCAGCAGTTTGGACATGTCCACTTTCTCCTCTCCGCACTCGTCGAGCTGAGCGTGCATGCCGTCTGAACAAGCAGCCTCCAGAGACACACACGGCAGCAACTCGCCATAGATTTCTGCCATCTCAGGTCTAGCGCTGTATTGACCGGCTACAATCTGTAACGCTGCCTCCAGAGAGACGAGCAGCTTTTAAAAAATAATAAAAATAAAAAATGGCTTGATTTATGGTCAAATAAAAGCCCCGAACAGTCCGGATACGACCTCAGGTCTAATATCGGCATCACCGGGAAGTGGGAACTCATAAGGAAAGGTCGAGGAGGCTGTCAGCTCCAAGAATAACACCGTTTTTCCTTCACTCCTGACCGTTTCTTTTGTTCGGGAGGGCAAATAAAAAGAGAACATGATAGGTATTGACGTTTTATAGAAGTTCGGGCTTAGCAGGCATAAACACCGAGGCGGTTATTGGACTTTATTGAAATGTAAGCCGGGGCTATGTGCAAATGCGGCTTTAAACGCTTCACTTTGATTTATGGAGGCAAATTGGATCGATGTAAAAATGTCCATATGAAAATGTCCATACGAGCGTGTCTGCTGTGCGTCCGCAGCGCCCGGTGTTGACTGAGAGACGCTTTCTGTTTTCTTACCGTCTTATTTCTGCAGGTCGAGTGGCTGAAGAACGAAGAGGTCATCGACCCTGCGGACGATCGGAACTTTTACATCACCATCGACCACAACCTGATCATCAAACAGGCCCGGCTGTCCGATACGGCTAACTACACCTGCGTGGCCAAGAACATCGTGGCCAAGAGAAGGAGCACCACAGCCACGGTTATAGTCTACGGTAATTACAAAAATGGATTATTATTTTTATTTGATTTATTTTTTGTTTTGTTTAATGGTTTCACTTTCACTCAAATGAAAGCCTTCGTGTTGATATTTTGCTGTTTCTAAGAATGTCCTTGGTCTTCTAAGCACCTCCGTCTTACAAGCCTTTTTTTTTTTTTTTTTCCCTGAGTCTGATCTCGCCTTGCCGTTCCCCAGAGCTGGGAGATGTTTTCTTCTTTCATAAGGAGTGTTAGACGTGCTGACAAGCTGGAACTACCTCCTGCTGAAGTTCTCAGGCATTTCCTCGCAGTCTTAAAGCACGAGGGAAACTCGAGGGAAGTTCGTCGCCGAACACGACCCCGCTGCCTTTTCCTCTGATGGGATGACGTGTTAGGAAGTCAGAACCATAGCTGTAAAAAAAAAAAACAGAAAGACACACACACACACACTTCTAGTTTCTCTCTCTGTGGGGGGAAAAAAAAGAAGATCTTCAGTAAGTCAGAGCTTCCCACCTGCTGCTCTCATAGTTGGTTTTTCTTCACATCAAATTCCAGAATCCTGCAACCGGTAGTTTTCGCTCCCCCTAGTTGTAATAAATCACCTCCTTTTCCTCAGCTGGAGACTCGCTGGAACTGCTCCCGGGTCCAGCTTGAGGAATAAATGACCTCCTGTGTGAGAATAGGGGGAATGGCGGAGACTTGTGCTTTGGAAGCGGTGGTGAGGTGTTCAGGCTGGACGGCAAATGCTTTAAACGGAAAAGAGCACATGGATTACTCTTGAGCATTTGTGAGTGACATGAGTGACGACACAACTGGGAAGTTAAGGCTTAAGGTACTTGTACTTGCTCAAGGGCTGATCAGTGCTTGGATTTGAACTCACAACCTTCCAATTAGTAGTCCAGCTTTTACTGAGAGAGACAGAAACATCTGAATAAACTTTCTCGCTTTGGTCACAATAAGGGAACGAGAGCATTGTCGTTAGTCATCTACCGTCTACTTTTGTAGTTTGTCCAAAAAAGGAGATCCAAAAAAAATTCCTTCTCCCTCCCTCCCTCCCTCCCTCCGGAGACGCCTATGGATGTTGGTGGCTCTCAGCAGCCGCTGATGTCACCAGGGTCAAGTTTCACCGCGGTCTCTCACTTCTGACTTCCTGTCTGAAGTCACAACGGAGCTCTAAATCACAAGCGCGGCACTCAAAGCTCGGGGATTATCCCTGCTCCATTATTTTACGTTTTTTTTCCTCTCCATTTGCATTATACCTTTCTTTGTTATTGCTCTGAGAAATAAAGACATGGGACGTTTCATCATGTGCGGCTCATGCAAATCCAAATGAAGCATTTGCAAAAAAAAAAAAAAGGCATTTTTTTTTCTTTTCTTTTTTCTGTGTGCCAGAATATTCAGGCTTTTCTTTCTAGCCCAAAATGCCGACCACAAGGGCAGCATTTGAAGGGATTTGGTATCGGCTCATCCTTTCATAGAATGCAACGCAATCAGCCTTCCTGCAGCGCCCATGCCGTTTGGCACGACTGTGGCGTTTTCCGGAGAGACCAGAGCTCAATCCGGGCGAGATAAGGAGTATAAAGTCTCATCTTCTGATTAGACCAGGAACAGCAGGAGGGAAGATCAGACTCGCAGAAGTTCAAGCAGAAGAAGAAGCGTCTGAAGAAAAGAAAAAAGAAAAAAAAAAAAAAACAGAAAGCCAGGATTTAACAACAACAACAACAACAACAACAAAAAATCGCTTCTTTGGCTTCTTGAAGTCTTTCATTCCAGTTACCCAAAAGCACAATACTTCTCACACATCGTGAAGAAAAAGTCGAGTCATTAGAAGTCCAAAGCCACAATGTGTTTCCCAGCCGCAGTCTCTTGGGCTGTGATGAGTGAGATGGATTTCGCCATTGTCTCAGGAGCCGTAGCAATCGTACATAAATAGCCACTGCAACAGAAAATCTTCTGTTTTTTTTTCTCTCTCTCTCTCTGTTCTCACCAATAGGAAAATAGAATGCATAATGAATAGCAAATGCAAGCTCTTTTGATTCTGCCAAGCATTTCAAGTTTATCCAAATAAACTTTTGGTTCTCATTTTCTTGCGGTAGTGAACGGAGGCTGGTCGACATGGACCGAGTGGTCGGTGTGTAACAGTCGGTGTGGGAAAGGCTTCCAGAAGAGGACACGGAGCTGCACCAACCCAGCGCCCCTCAACGGGGGAGCCATATGTGAAGGCCAAGCCATCCAGAAACTGGCCTGCAACCCGTTATGTCCAGGTATTGTGTCCAAAAATCCCAAATTATTTTTTTTTGTCAATTAGGGTTGATTTTTTTTAACCAAGCTAGAGTGGAAATCTTCAATTGAGATCTGACTTCTTGTTGGTTTATAGATATTTACAACTGAATATCATTGGCCTTCACTTTAGGTATTCTCCTCCCTCATACTTACAGTTACTGGTAGTTTATTTACACTTATTTACTCTATACTGTAGGTCAGTTTATAAGTTGTAGCTCATCTCCTACTAGGCACAAATTATCCCTGTGGGTAGGTTGACACAAACTTTTATCAGACCATTCATGACCAAATTTAATTTAAATAAATGGACCACCACCAGCAAAGAATTGACAAATACACCGACTATCAAAAGCATGTAAAAAGCAACTTGTAATTAACTTCGGGTGGCGCAGTGAGAAAGCGCTCGCCCTATCATCCGGAGATCGCTGGTTCGAACCCCGGGTGATGCTGTAACCTCTCACAGCCGGAGGCACAGAGAGAGCTGATTGGCCGAGCTCTCTCAGGGGGGGAAGGGATGAGAGGTACTTAGTGCTCCCACATTAACGACGGCTCTACAGCCAATCAGGGGCGTCTGGGAGCTTGCGCTTTCCTCCGAGTGTGTTACTCCGCCCCTAATGGTGCGTGAGCAAGCAGTTCAAAAATGTCATTCGAACAGTGGATATTGAAACTGTGATTTCTGAGGCTGGTAACCCTAAATGAACTTCTCAACTGCAGCGGACTTAAATTTTGGTCTTGCTTTCCAGGGACGGTCTCCATGAGAAGGCAGTTTCATCATGATCAATACTGTTCTTGCAAGAATCTAGAACAGCTTACCGGCATAGTTAAAATAAAAAATAAAAATCAAGTATTGTTCTAGAATGTAGAAAACGGATCCAGATGTGTGTCCAAACTTTTGACTGGTACTGTATGTTTTTAAGCTGATCAGTCACTTCAAGTGAGTGTTTAAAAAGGCGAATCACTATTGTACAGTACAAGGGATGTTGAAGTAAAACCAGGACTTTTGATTGTCAATAAGTGTCCGATTCACGTCTGAAACACCGGCCTCCCAGGAACTCCATTAAAGGCCCAAACATGTGGAAATGTCTTGGATCGATAAGAGGTCAGGACTGTACGAGGGACGTGGCAATAACTCCTGTAATGTGTAAGTGGTGTTGGTGAATGATTGCGTGTCCAGAGATGCGTCTCTCCTGCAATTTGCCGATAAGTTATCTGATGCGTTCCGCTCGCCAACGTCCAGTCGCACGGGCCGTCTGCAGTAGGCTTTGAGCCGCCTCGCCCAGGATCATACAGCCTTCTTTAGGCCATTTTCACCACTCAATTGTTCAATTGTGGCTACGAGACTCATCACCACTCGAAGTCTTCTTGTAAAGTCTGTCGATTCAATCACGGTACTGTAAGTCCCGGTTTGATTTGAACGCCACCTGTAATTGGATAATAAATATAATCATTTGGACTATGGTGAGTAGGAGTGTGAAATGTAATGTTATGATGAAGTACCGCTGCCACTACTGCCTTGGAAACACTTGGGAACAGACAGAGTTGTAGAAACGGCAGCAGTGTCAGCACCGCATGTGCATCTGGGCTCTGACATTTCTTCAGCCTCAGCTACAGATCTATAAGATTTTTTTATTTTTTTTTCCCCCACAATTTCTCTCTGCACAGTTTTCTAACACGTTCAGTCGAATCTATGTAACGAACTTGACCAGACCAGACGACACCACGCTGCTCCGATGGATGAGTGAATGAAAGCTTGACCTTAATGTTAATTAACATCGACTTTGTTTGCCTGGCGAGTTTCATACCTGATTATTCACTCGTGCCAGCCTGAACGTTAATGTATCCTGCTTGTGCTCAGCCTCTAGTCTCGTCCATGTAATGAGAATCAGTTTAGAAGACATTTTCAGTTCAGTCTGTGCAATGTGTTCATAATTGATTGTATCTGTAGTGGAGAGTCGTTTCGACCACCGTGCGCTGTTACAATTTTTGAGTACAACATTTAACCAAAAATGCTAATATACTGTACGTATATTTCGGTGTGTGTACACTGACAAGAGAAAGCAAAAATTGTATTTCTTCGTTACCGATTCATTCGTGCACTTTTAAAACACAAACGCTCGAATTTCGAGCCCCAGAGTTTATGGAGTCTTGGAGAAAAGATTCTGTGTAATATCATCGACGTTGAAGAAAACATGCAGAACTTTCACTTATTCATTGTAAACTTGACTAATTCATTAAAAAAGGCTAGTTATGAGAACTCGTGTTTCATATCGATGACATCATGCTTGAGCTGTGATTACTGAACAACGATCGCGTTTCCAGCTCCAACATCGTTACACATTCTGTCCCTGTCTTTCCAGTGGACGGTGTGTGGACAGAGTGGAGTAAGTGGTCAACATGTGGGACAGAGTGCACCCACTGGAGGAGAAGAGAGTGCAGCGCACCGGCCCCGAAGAACGGCGGCAAGGACTGCGAGGGCATGGTGCTTCAATCCAAGAACTGTACCGACGGCCTGTGCATGCAGAGTGAGTAACCGTCTCACTTCCTCTCGCTTCTTCTTCTTCGTCTTCTTCTTCTCCCTCAGCCCACTTATTTGCAACTTCTTCTAAGTTCTACTTTTACTATATGGCTCTAACATTTTTCCCTATTTAAAGGACTAAACCTTACTTATATTTCAATTTTCTCTTTATAATGTCTTATTTCCTAATTTTTTTTTTCCCCGCTACCACTAACAATAAAGCAGATCTATAGATATTAGATGTGGGATAGAAATATGATCCCGTAGCCAGAGAACGAAAAACAATCCGATCCTTTGTTTAGTCTAATCAAGCGCGGAGACTAAATATAGAACACAGGAGTGTTAAATCACAGCTCAGCCTACGCAGCAATGCAGAAAGTAATTACCCCCGTCACAGCCCCAGCTTTCAGGAGCTATATTTAAAACGGCGATAAGTGATTATACTGTACTTAGAGAGAAGTTTCGGAATCGCTAAGCATCTGTGATTACTATGATCCGGAGTCTAATTTAAAAAAAAAAAAAAAAAAATCCCACGGAATTCAGCGAGCGAGAAGGAAAGGAGACGGGGGACCGCGGAGAGAGAGAGGGAGAAGTCGCGCCAAAAGTCACACACTTGATTTTTTATTTTAGATTTATTTCCTTTTATGGTTCGCAGGAGCCAATTATAAGTGTCGACAAGATGTCGAGTTTTTTTTTTTTTTTTTTTTTTTTTAATAAATCCTTCCTCTGTTGCACACTACACACAAAAAAACATTTCTCGTTTAGTGCTTTTTAATAATTCAATGAATCTATAACATTTTGCTCTTTGTTTTGTGATGGAAATGGAATGCAATGAGTGCAGAACATTTAAATTTAATTAAGGAAAAAAAAATCCTGCATGCATTAAAACCTTATGTAATATTGAAATGTTGTATTTTATTTTTACATTCTTTGCTTTATGCACATTTTACGGCACATCATTCCTAAACTGGCATTTTTACCCAGAATGCAGTCAGGCAATAAAAAAAATTAATAAATAAATAATAGCATTCTTAATAATAATAATAATAATAATAATAATAATAATAATAATAATATCTTGTGATTAGAATAACAGTGCCAGAAAACAGCAAAGCCACATTTTAAGATGTAGAAAGAGTTTCTTTTTTTATTATTATTCTGCTCATGATAAATTACAGTTAATCACACAGTAAGAACATTCTAACTTCATTTTGGCATCAGGTCCGGGTTCTTTCCCCGGATCGCGCGGGGAATAAACATCCCGACTGCGGACCGCCGTTCCATCACGAGACGGGAAGCGTTAATGTTAAACAGATTGTACTGTCTGAACGTCACGCTGCGGTGTAATTTATCACGATACCGATACCTTTTCGTCACACTTCCCGGCAGCACGGCCGCATTCTCTCGATGCGAAAGGGTATTCGATATACGAGACGCCGATGACTTTGAAAGCACTTTTCCGATCCGTGTTATTTATCGAAGCTTTACACGTTTGTGCTTGCGCTTTAATTATTACGGCCATCAAAAGCCGATTGATTAAAAGCACACGCGGAATTACACTAACGACGTTCAGAAATCCAATTAATGATGTCAGATTAATCCGCAAAGCCCCGACATGCAAATGAGATAATATTAATGGCGCTATCGATTAGGGGAATCTTGGCGGGTCGATAACTCTGTAATCATCTTCCAAATAAATAAATAAATAAATAAATAATGCAAAAAGAAGAAAATAGCCGATTCAAAATGCTCGATTTATAGGCTGTGATCTTCTTTTCTTTTTCTGGTTTTTTTTTTTTCTTTCTTTTTTACGAAAGCATTAGTTCTGTGTCAGATTGATGACCAGTTTGTGGAGAATATAAAACCCATAACGATATAGATTTAGGCTCACTTCCCCTGATTGATTTTTTTTTTTCCGCTCTCCCAGAGTTAAAAGGGTGAAACCACTTATGTCCATGCTAATGACCGTTTCACTGTGCATTTAGGAGAAATCCACATTCTCTAAAAGCTCACATTATTGCAGATATCATTGCGAATAGGGTTTTCTGCGTGATATGTGAACTCGTGCTGCTCCAGACGGACCCTGATCTCACCCTCGGCAGAAGCCTTCGGCATCCTCACTAATCGCTTAGACAGAATTTTTCGACGTCTTCTTCCCGGAAAGCGCTTCTCCGGCGCATCCAGACAAGGCTCGCAAATGACATGCTGGAGAGATTTCCTGCTCCTGGATTGTTGTGTTAAATATCTGCTTTAGGTTTCCCGCTCAGACTGATCTCTCTCTCTCTCTCTCTCTCTCTCTCTCTCTCTGTGTCTCTCTCTCTTTCTTTTTCTTTTGTGCTTCTTCAGCAGTCCGTGTTTGTTATGATGTTCCTGTTGAGGGCTTTGATTACTCAACCCACAGACAAATGACATTTTCTTGACATATCGATCTCGCAGAAAGGCCAAGACAGACACGAACACAAGGGCAAATACAAGCCTTTTCCCGAAGCACCGCAGCTGCGGCAGTACACAACACCCTCCCGTTTCTCAGTCTGTGTTCGCAGGGGTTCGTGTTTTCTATGCTGATGGGTGATCATCCTAAAAGCAAAGCTGTTACGAAAGTCCCAGTATCAATGAGCACTTACGTGGAGTGGCGTATAATAAGGGAATAATCACCGTCAGGCCGGTGTCTTTTCCGTCACGCCTCCTTTTCACAGGTTCTCACTGGATGATTTAATAAGCGTGAAGTCGAGAGGTTCAGGGAATCGTTCAGGAGTGACGTCTGTCTCAACCGTCATCAAATCCGAGACCACGGAGAGAATATCTTGTGGACGAAGTGTTCGTTTCTTTAAAAGAATCGACCCCGAGGTGCATCAGAGCTGGCATCTTATTGAAACGCTTTATATTGTTTGTTTTTTAGTTTTTAGTTTGATTTCAGTTGAGGAAGACGTGACCACTGTAAATCCTTCCTGATCTCTCGAGACTTTCACACGACGCACAGACGACGTTTATACAGCTGTTGGGGCCAAAACGGGGAAAAAAAAAAAAAAACGTTTTAAAGATGATTCCTCCTCACTGGAGTCTGACTTGACGCAGCGTGTGAGACATATGTTCTGGCCGTAAATCACATCACTCATTCCATATCTAACATCTATACCATCTCTGTTTCTTTCTGCTTTCTCATCACCTCGCTGAAGTGTTCCCCGATCCCCAGTCCTTCATGTTGGATTACGTGGCTGTAAATTCACCATCCGTCAAGTCGAGCCATCGATTCGTCTGTTCATCGATATACAGTATATATATATATATTACTGTATATATCCACCTGCCTTTCTCTGCTCACTGCATTCGCACACAAGTGTTTATTTTCCCTCAGTTTTTCAATTTATTTTCAATTGTCTTTAAAAAAAAATAAATAATAATAATTCTAATATTTGTACTATATATATATATATATATATATATATATATATATATATATTTGTGTATATAA
>JAQQZT010000009.1:5590048-5613812 GCA_030068275.1 Clarias platycephalus | reverse complement strand
ATTCTCATATTTGTACTATATATATATATATATATATATATATATATATATATATATGTGTATATAAAAGCATCCCCAATCATCTCTCTCTCTCTCCAGACACCAGGCTTGTCAGGCCCCACCGCTCGCCTGTTCTAGTCAGTGCCGATTTGATTTAGCACCCTTTCCAGCATGCTACATTAGCGAGAGGCCCATGCGCTAATGGTGTCCATTTCTACACAGTGCGAGTAAGGAGAGGGGGTAAGGAAAAAAAAAAAAAGGGGGGGAGAGAGAGAGAGAGAGAGAGTGAGGGAGAGGAGCGATTTCTCAGGGCCTCCTTGGCAGATGTTGGGCCCTAAGTGCCTTTGACTCATTGACTCACAGACTGTTTATCAGCTTAAGACAATCCATTGCGTGCGATCATTAGTCCTAATGAAGCACTAAAACGTGCCTGACGGATGGTGACATTGGCTCTCGCGCGCGGGCCCATACCGCCGCCCCCCCCTACAACCCCCCCCCCCCCTACACACACCCCCGGCCCTCATCCGTCTGGAGAGCGGGAGCAGAGAAACGGCCCAAAGTGACACCAAATGGAGAAGGATGGCTGTTTTGCATTACCATTACTCTTGCCTTTGTTTCCGTGTCTGAGCTTTGTTCAGTCAAAGTTGTGTTAAATTTGATTTTTTTTTTTCCCACCCCCCCCCTATTCCCTTTTCTTTTCCTCCCTAAGGTTCCCTATATCAGAAGTCCTCTGAACCAAAAGGCAAGAGTGATGATTATGGATATCCATGTGAGTTTTTGATTTGATTTTTTTTTTCCTCTTCACCTCTTCCTTCTATATTTACTCATATTTTTTATTTCTCTCAACGTTTCACCCACTCTCCTTCATCTCACCTTTACTTTTGCATTTGTTTCATCCACTGAATGTGTTAAGAGTGATAGAATTCTCCAGCCTCCCTCTCTCTCCCTCTCACACACACACACACACACACACACACACTGTCTGTAACTCTCTCTTGCCCGGGGGGGGGCAGCGGTTGCTGCACTGCGTGCCTCTTTCACACTCGGCTGCTGAGATCGCCGGCTGAGGAAGACGAGCACCGACTCTTTCACCATCCTCACTCACTCTTACACACTCGAGAGCCCACCGCTCAATAACCCTGTTGTTTATTTTATTTATTTCCAGACTCTATTATTTCTCTTTCTGTCTCTACCTGCGATCGCTCATGTTCAAAGAAATGTATTAATCTAAGTGATACATTCACGAGCCTCCTCCACACCCCTATACCTCGCCGTCTCTGCCCTCCTTTATCATCAGACGTGCGCGTTGCCAGGCTGAAGAGATATACGCGGTAATTTACCACGTGGAGGTTTTTGCAGCAAAGCCGCATTCAGATCGTAATCTCTGCGCTTCCATTGCTTTCTCTCTTTCTACTCAAGATTTGAGCTGCTTAATTTGTATCTTTGTAAAGAGACGTTTTAAAGCGATTTATTTCATTTAATTTTTTTTTTTTGCTAGAGGTGTAATGGCTACTGAATGACTGAAGGTTGTTAATAATACAAAGCGTTTCAGGGTTTCAGAATGGAAACGTGTCAGATTTGCACATCTCAAAAATAGCTTCCCCCCGTAACCCGAACCTGACTCTCGCTACATCGGATAATCTCCGCAGAAACTCTCAGACTGCTTAGGCTTAAAATCTGGCAGATAATCGACACCCCTCTCGCCACCTCCACCGGCTTACCGAGATCACAGGCCGATCGATGGGATCAGTTTCTCCCGCACCCGTGACCAAATCAGCACCATGAGTCAGGAGCAGAAAACTCCCAACTCACCCCTTTATCCGTGCCGTTGTACAGCCCGTGTCCGGACGCGGAGAAAAGATCGCCACGGAGGGGGGCGGGGTCGGCATACGATTAATTCAATCTATATCGGATTGAGTGCGTGACCATGTCAGGTCCAGAGTGTGAGCAGTGAGCAGTGGAGAGTTGCGTAGAGGTCGGAGCAGTCAGGTTTAGAGGGCAAGGCTCCCATTAGGAAAGATTCATTTGAAATGTCACGGTGATTAAAGCCGAGCGAGGACCAGTGACGTGCCGGACTTCACATTGATTCTTCTTCTTTCTTTCTTTTATTAAAAAGGCCCAATGATGTGATCTTTCTCACACACACATGTATATACTGTACAGTGTATATATAGCCACACACACACACACACACACACACTCACAACATCATCCCTGTTTTTCAGTAGAGCTGCAATTACTAGAAAATCTGAGCAGCCTTGACAGGAAAAACAAGGCCGAGAAGCGAGTGAGAGCTCTCGTCATTCACTCTACATGTTAACCGAAAGTGTTCCTCCTTCTCACGCTCAGGTTTTTTATTAAATCTTCATCGCAATGCAACATTAAGCATTTGCCGGAAACATGGCTTACAGGGAAATAAGCATTAAAAAAAAAAAAAAAACCCGTATAATAAAGATGTGCAACAGAACTGCATAAAGTCAACTTTTATGGTTGCTACCGCCACCTAGTGGTCATGTCTAGAACTACTACGGATGATACTGACTACAGTATGTACCAGTTACTTTTATGTTCCCCGGCTTTAATTTATGCACTCCCACAATCCCGCGCTCCACTTCTGAGTTTGGTGAGCGTGCAAATAAAAGGACCGGGCGCTCAGATCCATTTAGCCTTCCCTTGCCACACGCGAGGGGTTGATTATGTCCCATTTAAGGTTGATGGAGGAATCAATAGCCCTTACCAGCTCGTTCATGTAGGCATCGGCGCCGCTCCTCGTCCTGGTCGAAAGGGCTGTTCGTGTCGCCCCTGTGCCGTTCGAACACTTTGAAAGTGGACCCATTTCCCTCACTTGACAGGTGGCTTTGACGCCGATTCACATTCATCACAATTATCGCGAGGACAAAAGTGCCTCCTCGACACAGACGCACGCCTGACGCTGGCCCTAATCACGGCTTGTCAGTAGGCGCATAGCTGCGGCCTGCGGTCCCGTATAATCAGTAATAGATTTTTGCAGCTGGAAAGAAACAATGGGGAGAGAGGAGGGGGGGGGGGGGAGAAAGAGGGATGGAATATGAAACATGGAGGCTATTTTGAGATTTTCTCAGCAAATTCAAAGTGAGGGAGAGTTTGGGAGAAATGTGGGTCTCTCTCCAGGCTACTGATTCATTCTTTGTGTTTAGAGCCTAAACATATCCATAATATTTATACATATTTTAATGAATTTTTAGAAACTCAAATTGGTGGGATAGAATTTGCCTCAAAGGGACATGAAGGGGATTGGACATGAATCATAAAAGGCATGTCTTCGCTTCTGAGGGAGCTGTATGTCGTCGTTGTTGATTGTTTATGTAAAATGTATCGAAGGAGTCTCCAGTGCGAGTGCTTCGTACGTAGCAAAGAGAAATTAGTGAATGCCGTAATGTAAAGCATAACGGTTATAGAAAACGTTCCACAAAAGTGACGCATGAATGCGGTGTTTGTTGATAAACGAAAAATCATTGTGGTCTTATAAGAAACGGGAAAAAACAACAACTTCTTGTTGGTTATATTTTCCCATAGCATGACACGCTTAGTCATCTCCATCATCATCATGGCGATCTTGAACCATTTTGCGTTTTATTACTTACATGATTCTTAATTCACGCTCTTACATTCCTGAACTGTTTGAAATTCCTGACAGTTCTTGGTTGTTCAACACTGTGACATCACATGCTCTAATCATCTACGAATTAACCATGCATTAGCTACAACATTTTAATATGTACTTAAGAATGACCTACTCTGCCCTGAACCATGCTGAACTGTCTAAGAACTGGCTAAGAACTGGCTAAGAACTGGCTAAGAACTGGCTAAGAATTGTCAAGATCTACCTACCAACTGTTACAACGTACCTACTACACCTTACAACTTGCTGTGAATTGACAAAAACTGATATGATTTCTCAACTCATCAACCTAATTAGCTATGTTTTGTTTATTAGAGCATATTCTTTAATAGTTTAGTACGCAGAGTTAGGGTTGGGGATTTAGCTATTTTAGGACATTTGCCCCGGTTCCTGTATGAAAGGTTTAAAGAGGGATCCAGCACTGAGAGCTTAAAGCTGTCCACATCAGCACTAAGCAGGGAATTCAGGATACTCTATGATCCATAATGAAGAGTCTCAAACCATCTAGAATTCACTACATGCACCTTCAATTAGCCTAACAAATGCTATACGAGTTCATTTTAAACCTACGGCACTAATAAAATATTTTTGGGCGGACTTGGGCGGCTCCCGAAGCGCGTCACACCATCCTGAACTCCTGACGGTCTCATATGATCTCGACCGGGAATGTGAGAGAGGCCCCGAAGTGAGGCGCATTCTCCACTTGTCTCTGAGAACCTTACATTTAATATGATATGCAGGATTAAATCTTTTAAGTCTTTTAAATTAAATCTTTTTTTTCCTTTAGAGGCGCAGGCTGTAATAGTGGAAGCATTGCGCAGGTGAAATAATGAATTTGCATTGTGATAAATACAGTGTTGAAAATGTCACCAGTAGCCTGTTAGGGGAAAATAAGCTGAATGGTTTGGTTCATTATTTCAAGGCCAGAAGAGAGAGAAAAATAAAAACAAGATGATAATAATGATGTTAATGTTTGAGATATTTTTCTTTCTAAAGTCTCAGTGAATTCATGATTATTTCAGTCTTAAAAACGCCTCGAAAACTGATTTGGAGCATATCCAATACATACAGTAAATACATACAGTATATATATATATGACTGTTATTTATGGGGAAATTCATGAGCGACAGAAGCCATCTAGGCTTTCATTTCTCAATACTTTCCACCTGCTGTATACACACCACCACACCTCATTCACGGAGCCTAAATGAGTGCCTTTGGATTCCAGTCAGGGAGCGGCGTTCGCTCAGTAGAAGGTAATGAAGTCCTGCATTTATTAATATCCCGAGCTATCTGTGTGAGAAGGATATTGGCACCCAGACAGCATCTCCGTCCTAATTCGACACAGTTTTAATGAAAGTGCTATCAATCAGCGATGATTCTTTTTGTTGTTTATCTCCACACCCTTTAAGTTCAAAGCTTTTGAGACTTATCTTCTTCTTCTTCTTCTTTTTTTTCTATCCTATTTTTTTTTTCCACCCGCAGCCGCCCCAAGCACGGACGACGTGGCTCTCTACGTGGGCATCGTCATCGCCGTAATCATGTGCCTGGTCATCTCCGTCATCGTGGCGCTCTTCGTTTACCGCAAGAACCATCGCGACTTCGACTCGGACATCATCGATTCCTCAGCTCTCAACGGCGGCTTCCAGCCGGTCAGCATCAAAACCGCTCGCACGGGTGAGACGGATCGTTTTATTTAGATTTTAATGCTATATTATTTGATGCTGTATTGAATTGCAAAACTATAAGTGCTGCAGCTTCTTAAAAAAAAAAAAAGAAAAGTAAAGAAACCTTTACCCTGACGGAGGCGACGGAGGAAAATTGAGAATTGATACGTGTCAGAAGCCTCACCCAGGAGCCGTGATGACACATTTCAATAATTCAAGCGTGACTCTTTTTTTCCTTCTGCTCCCACGGTGACAGGAGAGCACAAAAGAAAGAGCGGAGCCGGGTGGAGGGGAAAAAAGGCATGTCGGCGACGTTTCTGCCGAGACACCATTAGAATGCTTGTCACTTTGATATGAAGGCAATCTGCGAGTTATCATGAAGCCATAATTAGCTCCGCTTGCAAGGCACGTTCAATGATAATTAGATATCATGCGCGCCGGGCCGACTGAAAGGTGTTGTGGAAACGAGGTAAACACCAAGGAATGTAGGCACATCGAGCCGAACGCGAGAGCTCAGCGGTCTCCTGACGCGCTTCCCGCCCACACCGAGGCGTAAAAATCGATGCGCGGCATCTGGCGAGAGTGACAAACGGACAGCGGGTTGCAGTTAGCAAACTTTACGGAGCCGATTTAGTATCAGAAGCAACCTGGTTAACAACACGCCACGGCGCCCGTCACAAGCCTGGAGGAGAGCGCACTGTGCGATGGAAGCGCGATGTGCCGAGTGTGTTCTCAACAAGACCGAGCTTAGCACTTAGCGTAGCACCCATCAGGCTGCTGTAATTGTTGTCATGGTGGCACGAGAGCACGAATGAAACGTGTGTGTGTGAGTGAGGAGAAGGGCCGTGAGGAGGAAGAGCGCTCAGCGTGGCCGCCACTCCCACTCAGCACGCCCACGCGTAGTCATCTGTGTACCTGCGAAGGGATTAACTCGTTAATAAGGATGCCATCTGCTGCCCGGGGGACGGCACCCAAAACTCTGACCCGGAGCTGTGAAGGAGGAGTGCGGAAGTGACCGTGTGTGTGTGTGTGTGTGTGTGTGTGTGTGTGTGTGTGTGTGTAGAGAGAAGGTTGCATTAGGATACGCTTTGACGCTGTATCTTCTTACACCTTCTTACACTCCTTTTCCAGTGTGTCAGCAACACCAACCAAATATTCACCAAGCGTTGCCTGTATCCTGATATTCCAAATGTATTTGCCCCCCTCTGCCTCATTCATCAGTAGAAAAACATCAGCATGAAACCGACACCGACTAGATAAACTAGAGTCCTGATTGACTTTCCTACTCAGAATTTTAAACTCTCCTCTCTTCCTTCTAGCCGATCTCCTGACCGCACCTCCCGACCTGACCTCGGCGGCGGCCATGTACCGCGGCCCGGTTTACGCCCTCCACGACGTGGCCGACAAAATCCCCATGACTAACTCGCCTCTGCTCGACCCCCTGCCCAACCTGAAGATCAAAGTGTACAACTCGTCGGGGACGGTGACGCCGCAGGACGAGCTTTCCGACTTCTCGTCCAAGCTCTCTCCCAAGCTGGCGCACTCGCTCATCGACAGCGACACCATGGGCCGGCGCAATCAGAGCCTGATGCGCTCACGAGACCCGTCCTGCACCGCCTTTGGCTCCTTCAACTCTCTCGGAGGACACCTCATCGTGCCGAACTCAGGTAGCGTGACAGCTAGATGTCGATTATTTTCCAGTATTCTGAAGTGTTTTACTCCAGTAGCAAGTACAACTTTTTATGTATTGCATTTTACTCTTTCCTACTCGAGCATTTAGTACAGTATAACCCGGCATGCTGTGACATAAACGGTCCTGCATTTGCACCTCTCAGCGTGAGTGTTTGTATTTAAGGTCATTCACGAGGGCGACTCGTTCTCCCGGCGCACATCTTGAAGTGATCCAGTGACGAGTAGTGTATACGCGAGCGTCAGCACACGCAGTCTGGACGGAGGTCGCGCCGGTGCCGCCACTTAATGAAGAACAGGCGGCGCGGGGCGAGAGAGACTCCGTACGACTTACGGCACAGATTGCAGCAATTTTTTCGAAACGTTTCCAGGGTCCGCGAAGGACATCAGGAGATCAGGAATCTCACTCCGTCGCCGCGTCCGCTTCAGATAGAGCCGATCGATTGAAAGAGTCCTGTTCTGACACTCATATAGTCATGTGTAAAAATAAATGAGCTGCTTTGTGTACACACACTCTGCCTGAGGTGTTATTTATCAAGGTCTTACACCAGTCAAATACGAGACAGAGTGTGGAAGGGTGCCAGGGATCACTGTAAGCCTTACGCAGGGGTAATAATCCAGTGAACCCTGTCAGGCCTGGCGTTCACACACCGCTTTCTGAAAGGCATGCGCGAGTACACCGTGACTCCTTCATCTTTTACTGTCTCCGTTTTCAAATGAGGTAGGCCGAACTGAACTAAACTAAACGTCGTGTTATTGTGACACTGGGGCAGCTCTGATGTGCTGGAGTTCAGCAGCAGATCGTTCGGGTGCTGTGTTTCTCGCAGGGTCTCGCATTAGTCACACTTGTTGGTACAGTTTGGATGTCGGGTCGGGTTTGTCTGCGAGCTGTGGTGCACTGGGTGTTCTGGTACCGTTCTCTCGTGAACAGCATTGACTTTTGCGTAGGATCGGACCAGACGGGGAGTCCTACAAAAATGAGCCTTGGGTGGCCATGATCTGGTCACCTGGTGTCCTGGTATATAATTAATAATCAACGTTAATGTGTTAGCGTTAAAGCTCGAGTTAAAGCCAGTTTATGTTCGTGTCTCAGCTTAGATTTAAAAAAAAAAATTTGTTAGTTTTTTCCCCAAATGACCTTTTTATCACGAATAAATGTGTTTGTTCGCATCCAACTTAATACATTGCCTTTAAATAACTCGTAATTTTCAACCTTACCACCCTATACGACATTATGTCGGAATTCCAACATTAGAACTCACGACGTTCTCCTCGACTCGGAGTTCGGCAAATCTTGTAAATTTTGTTTAAGATACAAAATATAAATTGTATACGCAAAAACATTTCCTTTAGATCAGTCACCATATTACACTAGCTCGTTAAAGCGTCCGTCATCCCGCTTCCGAAGCGAATCGGATACAGCGTGATTCCTCCCGCTCCTGTGATGAGAAGGCCGTGTTCCGCGGGACACCCGGCCGCGTTATCTTATCTCCGCGCCCAGCTTGATGCCCCCTACTCTCCCCGGGTCAATAGTTCTTCCGTCTAAAGGCTAACCGAGTGCTCTCTTTCAAACGGTAGAAACTTGAGAGCAAGACAACGACATTTATAAAGTGACTTATGCGCGATATAACAGGATTAGAGCGCTTATCAGATAGAAGCCGGGAAGAGCGATCATTCTCGCGTCGCTCAAAACCGGACTCCGACCGGCCCGGACCGGTGCTCCGAGCTCTGAGCTCTTTGGTGAATTCGAAAAGTGTGTAATGTAGCTTAAATCCACATGTTGCAGGCGTCTCCCAGAGCATCACGCCCGGCCTGCAAAGATCTCCACCAAGGTCCCGTCGAGCTCTAGGATGCGCGGCTCGTTCCCGGCACGTGAAGCGCATCTGCAAGCAGGTGGTCGTAGGTCGAGAAAGTTTTCTCCAAGGCGCGCCTCCTTTCATTTACACGCAGCATCCGTGTACGTTTCAGCCGATGAATATTTCAGCAGCGGAGTGAACCGACCTCGGTGGGACTTTTCACTTCTGCTCCGGCTGATAACTTAAACCGGAAAGCGTGCGGTGAGAAATCTGCCGAAACGAACTACGACTTGAGGTCAGGTTTAATTCCATCACAGCGCCGAGTGTTGAAAAGCATTTAAAAACATGAAAGTTGTCAAAACAGGAGTTTTCCTTTTGTCGAGTTCAGTAGAAGGACAAGCGGAAAAGAAAAAAAGAAGAAAAAAAAAAAATCAATGCTCTCTCTGTGTGAGAGCAGGAAGCAGGCCGCGACTTTGCTGGAGAAAATCAACCCTCTCTACGGTGTCACATCCAAGCCTGAACAGGGGATTTCCACAACAGGCTGGCTGTGTGCTGTGTGGCCTAGTATCTGTGTGTGTGTGTGTGTGTGTGTGTGTAAATGACATTGACAGTGCTTTTGCTCTTTGCACTTTGCCTGGCGCCGTAGTGAGCACTGGCAGACACGAGGCCTGGCAGAGGGCATCGCGTGGCAGAGGTCACAGTTTGATGACAGTTGCTCTGTGTCTGTGTATGTGTGTGTCTCTCTGTGTGTGTGTGTCATCTACCCACAGGCGTGAGCTTGTTGGTGCCAGCGGGTGCTATCCCTCAGGGCCGGGTGTACGAGATGTACGTGACGGTGCACAGGAAGGAGACAATGAGGTAACGTCCCTCTCCAATCACGCCACAAGCAAAGCGCTCCTGTAGTCTCTGACATTCATCAGCGCAGCCAGACGGGATTGTGGGGAATCGTCTGGCCGATCAGACCTCCCCTCCTCCCGACCTCCCCCGCCACGCTCCGCTCATTTTCCAATACCTCCTCCAGCTTGGCTCTGACTAAACAGCGTGATGAGAGCCGGGGTCCAAGTTACTGTTTCCAGTAGCCGAAAAAGTGCGTCTGTCTGTCTCTCTGTCTGTCTGTCTGTCTGTCTGTCTGTCTGTCTGTCTCTCTCTCTCTCTCTCAGGACCGCCGAGGCTCGTTACGACCCCAGGATGACCTGAAAATAATCTCTGTTACAGAAAGATGACTTGAAAACTCAATTTTTCAAACAAACCGAGCCAACGTATACAGTCAGGAAGAATGATTTTAGGATTTTAAGAAAAGAAATAAATCAAGGCTCGCGGCTCTCCGGGTTCATTTCTGAACAAACCGCAGTAGAACATGTTGTAGTGGAAGATCAGCGCGCGAGCCAATCAAAACACAGTGAGCTACAGTAGTCTTTGCACTTTTTTTTCTAATCTTTGCGCCGTTACCATGGAAACAGAACAATTGTCAGAGCTGCTGTAGAGAAGGTCAGCGTTTCTGCGAAATGTCAGAGACTGCTCGCGCTACTGTAGGTTCGTGTAAATCTGAGACGTAGCGGAAAATAGAATTTTGTAACTTTGATGGAAGTGTGTATCGTTTACATTTTGTGTGTGTGTGTTTGTGGTGTGTGTAGACCTTCAGTGGACGACACTCAGACTCTTCTGAGCCCGGTGGTGAGCTGCGGGCCTCTGGGAGCTCTCCTCACTCGGCCGGTCATCATCACCATGCACCACTGCGCCGAAGCCGACACTGAGGATTGGCTCATTCAGCTGAGGAGCCAGTCGCAGCACGGCCAATGGGAGGTGAGTACGCGCGACTCGCGGTATTTAAGCTTCATCCACGTATTCGTTTCATCGAGCCAGTGTTTACATCATGGCCGCGTTTTTTGCGAGCTGTTGAGCCGGGAAAGCGCGTGCTGCTGCTGCTGCTAGATAGACAACACCTGGTGGGTTTTGTACGGAAGCGATGTGAAGCCAAGGAGCGAAATAAGCAAAGCTGAAGAAGAGAGCCGGAGTTTGTTCGCACCACGCTGGGCGAGTCTCGGTAAACAGAACCCAGAGTTAATTAGATGGCAATGGAGAACAGTGTGTTATCAGGCGGACTGCGCGCGTGCCTCCGTGCGTCTCCCTGCGCCTCACACTCCAGGCTTCACAGAGGACAAGATGGGCTTTTTACTTTTTTTTTTTCTCTCTTTCTTTTCCCCTCCTTAAGGCTCGTGAGCCGCTGATAGCGCAGGCCACCCGCTAGCCTTGTCATTAACCGGGAAAGTTGTCTCGAGTTATCTGAGAACGGGACCAGGGGCGTAGCTGCGAACAAAGCACCCGGGTGTACTGCCCTTTATTGTTATCACACGTGAACACAACACCAGCTCTCTAATTAGCCGTGCATGAAGCATGAATCAGCCTACGCGAGAGCTTTCCTTTAAAAACAAGCCCTCTCTCTCTCTCTCTCTCTCACACACATACACACATGCTGTAACACTCTGTACTTTGAATTATAAAATAAAGCATCTCGGGACATCCTGTTGTAGGAAAATAATCAACAGCAGGTCGATGTGATGAAACACACGTTATTGTCCAATAAGATGCTCTGATGCTCCATCTATAGCGTTTTGCAATGGAATAAAGAACGTCATGTTGTGCTTCTCACCCGTTTGTTGTTCTGGAACTTTTATAATAAGCACATATTTACACTTTTTGCTATTTTGGTCCGTCCGCGGTCCGTCTGGCACATCTGGCGACGGATACCACCCACCCTGGGGATACTGTATATCAGAGGTTTCTGCGGCAGTTCCTTAAGGGGTCGGGTTCCGAGCTTGACACCAGGTCGTCATTCAAACTCTACGCGCAGTTTAAAGACTCCGGTTCTCCTGACCTGCATGTCTTTGGCCTGTGGGAGGAAACTGGAGGACGCGGAGGGAGAACACGCAAACTCCATGCACACAGACCCTGAGGTGGGAATCGAACCCGGACCCAACTGGACGTTTTATATCTTGTACTGTACAGTATATATGGAGACTCCTTCCATACTGTAAATGTCAAATAAACATCCTGAAGAAAGTTTCAGCACTACATTTGTCTTTGTTAAAGGACACTATGTTTTGTTTTTGTTTTTTTTAGCTTGAGGCTACAGTATGTTGCGCTTGCGGTCATTATAGGATGCCCTGTGATCGTGTTGTTGCTATAGAAACGATGGCGTCCGTTAATTATAGCTGATCTAGAATTGATCTAGTACATTTCCGCTACTTCAGGTGCATCACCGCCGCCGTACTCCGCACACCCGAAGCCGAAGCGGATCGCGCGCGGACGTGACCGATCCCTTTTAGATCGCAGCGAGCAGCTGTCAGATTCCCCGCTCCGGCTTGGATGTGCATCCGCGATCCATCTCCCTTCAGAGCCGCGGCGCCTTCGAGCTGCTTAGCAGCAGTCTGTGACCTCGTCTCATCTTATCAAACATAAAGCACTCTTGGGTGGTCAGAAGAAAGACAACAACAACAAAACAAAAAAAACTGAAACTAGCAAAGGCCTGGATGTTGAAATAAAAACTAAAAAGGGCACATAACCACAAAGGCACCGAGCTGTTTTCTCTTAAACGAGATGCGTTTAAGGATTAATGGAAAAGAAACACAGTTTTACAGCTACTCCTTCTTCTTCTACTTTTTTTCTTTCTTTCTTTCTTCCTTTTTTTTTTTTCTTTTAACAATGTGGGAAGTCTTCCAGAGACCCTGTTGCTGAGAGACAGATGCACTTTTTATAGTTTCCCAACATAGTTAAAGATTTTTCAGGATGTGATACACACACACACACACACACACACACACACACACACACGCATTTCAAATGAGTTTTCAAGGCAGGACTGGAGGTGAATCGGGTCGGGTTTTTTTTTTTAAGCAATAGAAATCACAATGAATCTTTACCGGAGTATGGCGGCGGGAAAATTTGTTGATGCAAATGAGGCGTTTGTCTAATTAAATATGCACAAATTTGCATACTTGATAAAAGCATTTCTTTTTTTTTTTTTTAAGGGCGAGTCCAATCAGTGTGGAAATCATTTTCTCAGAAGAGTTTGTTGAAATTTAATGTATGAATTTCTATAAAAAAACTTTATTGTTGTTATTAGTAGGAATCGTAAAAATTGTGTTCATTTTATTTAGTTACATTTTAAACAAACGTCACACTTTTGAGAAGAAAAAAAAAATCTCCGGAATCAGACGGCATCTTCTCAAAACAAGATGTGAATGTTATAAAAAGCGCTTATTAAAAGGTTTCATGTATGCAGATTTTCCTTTGTACGACTGGTTTGAGTCTACACTTGGTCAAGTACGGACTCTTTACAGCCAGGGTGAGCAGAAAAGCATCGCGAAGCTCTTACAAAATATCAGACGTTAAGGCGGATGGGCTACAAAAGCTGAAGACCACATTGGGTTCCAAGAACAGGAAGCAGGGGATCAACGAAGCTGACCAGATAAAGATGATGGTCATAGATTTCAAAATCTGAAAATCTAAAAGTTTGTATTAATAATAAAAAAAAAAAGTATCCAAATGATTGATTAACATTGCGTTTTTTAATCCTATGAGAAAGAATTGACGTGTGAGAACGGCGGTCGGAAATAGACCCGAGGGACTGAGAGGACAAAGCGGGACAAGAGAGGAAGCTGTGGGATGAAGGAGAAGAGAAGGAAAGAAGGAAGAACGGAGGAGTCACTGGGGAGCGAGTGATTAAGGGCAGAGCTCACATGGAGACCGAGAGAGAGAGAGAGAGAGAGTGTGTGTGTGTGTGTGTGTAAGACGGAGAGAAAGAGGGTTCAAGAGCTTGGTCTGTAGGGACTGCTGTTGCACTCGCTTGACTGAGCAGCAGATTACTCACACCACAAAGTCCATTTCTCTCACAATGCCATAAATCCTCCGTGCGCTGCTCCGTTCCAAAGCTTGCCTGATTCTGCAGAACAGCTCACTCTGACGCCCGAGAGAGAGAGAGAGAGAGAGAGAGAGACGTCTCGGCCCGAGATGTGTCCTCCTCTTGTCTTTATTTAGTCTTTTGTTTGTTTGTGAATAAGCAGACATCATGGCAGCGTGACGTTGATGGATGCTGATGTTGTGGCGCGAGCGCTAAAACCAAGCGTGCATTTCAACACTTTAAACAAAGGAACGCCTATCGATTAGATCTCGCAGCGAGGGATCTCCGGCGGTGGCGAGTTGAGACGGAGTTCACGGCCGTGGTTTTGCACTTAGTGCCGAGGACGGAAGCGCTGCAGCGCGTGCGGATAATAAATACCGCTTTCTCAGGCCGGCCGTGTCCGAATACACAAGGGGAGCGTTCGGGTCGAATCAGGACTTTTGACTGTGCAGAAAAAAAACAGAAGACGGTGTATGAAAGTAAAATACACTGATGCACTTATCCCAGAGTTTCACTAGCGCATCATGGTCTCTCAGAAGCGTTTCCTCAGTACACTAGAGCCGTGATTAGACTGGCTGAAACACCGGCCTCCCAGGAACTCCTTTAAAGGCTCAAAACAGTAGGTAATGGCTTGGAGCGAGTTCAGGACTGTACGGGGAATGTGGCAATAACTCCCAGCCGAGTTCCTGTAACGTGCAAGTGGTGTTGGAGAACGATCGCGTGTCCAGTTGCGTGGTCACAGGATTGTTAAAACCTTTGCACCGCTCAGATGATTTACTGCTACGGGTGCTTCTCTAAATGTCAAACCTTCGTTCATGAGAAAGTCCTCTCATACGTACAGTATGAGAAATGCTAACGAGTATTTCCGCTTTTCTCCCATGATGCACTGCTGACTGCTTGACAGGAAATGTCTTTCTGTGTGAAGCTTTTTTTTAATTACTATCACAATCATCCAGGAAATAATGAAAGATTAAAAAAGTGCATTTTCAACTTCATCTTTTTTGTAAATTATTATTTATTTATTTATTTATTTAAACGAGCGTGGTGATGGATTGACTAAGGGCTTGGGTAAATAAATCAGTTCTGGAAGGCATTAGCCCAGTTTCCCTGTGCTGTTTCCTCATTATCTCGCTAACGCTGTGCAATCCGCCGCTCCCTCAGGACCTGTTACAGAGGCTAATGACCAGTCATAATGCTGCTGTTTAATGGCCAAGCCGACAATAAAGTATTTTAATTCCTTTTCTCTCTCTCTCGCTCATAATGGGATGAAATTAATGACAGCGCGAAGCCTGCAGAAGCGCCCGAATTATAACTAATGTAGAGAGAAGAGGCTCGAGATCCGACGACTCGGATGGTCGTTATGAAAGCAGGAGCGAGACGCGGAGAGGAGCGTTATTATAGGGGTTAACTGTGTGGGGTCCGAACTCTACAGCTGCTTTATGAATCAGGAACGTCTGAAGCGTGAGAAGCTGCGAAACTAAAGCACAAACTCCAGATCATGTTGAGTTTTTAATATGTTAATGACAATTTAAACTGATAACTATTACCAGAAAAAAGAAATTAAAAATGATGTCTTGTTCATGTTATTAAACTAGCGTTCAGATCTGCATCAGCAGAGTCGCTCGCCAGCAAGAACAAGGAGAGGAAGAATTGCCATTAGTGCCTGAAGTTCTGGACAAAAAACAAGAAAGGATAAAATGGTGAAAAAAGTGCTGGCGTTGCAATTAAAAAATATTTTAATCACCCAAAATGTATTTCTGCATATACAGTAATAATACAAGTTTTTTTTTTTTTTTATCAAATCTTTTCATGAAATCAGAGCTACACAGAACAAACGGGAAGATTTAAATATATCCGACTTTCTGGGTCAGCTCGGTTCTGGATCGTATTTGTTCTATGAATCACGCACCTGTTTATTATTTTAAACTAATTGGAAATTTTTGGCTGAGAAAATAAAATTTTTTAAAAAGCCGTTAGCGTGTTTTCCTACGAACCTAATAACACAACACGGAACATATTGTGTGTGGAGTCGCTAACATTTGCTAGCTACAGTAACACACGTGAAATGAGATTTTAGCGACGACACGCGTGCTTTATCAGACGCCGCTAGTTTATACTTGAAAATGTGCTCTTGTGGGGAATTTCAGTTACGGTAAAAATCCCAGCAGACATTAATTTGCCGGCATTATAGACGTCGGGAGATCGTTGATACAGTATTGTGTTGTTTCTTACAGTTAGAAAGACATTGACCGCATGATGATGGGAGAACGATGAACAAACGCTTCTGGCAAAAATGATTAAAAAATGAGTTTAATATCAAACTGATCGGCTGAGCGGGACTATCGCGTCTGATATTTCCGAAAGAAAAAAGAACAAAATGGCAACACTAAAAGATGAGTGAAATGAGATACACACACTGTGTGCGAGAAGCTGTTGTTCGTTGTTCGAACATGGATGTGCGGATTATATTGTTAATCAGCGTAAACACTCCTGATGAAGGTTAGAATGTTTTAAGTTTGCTTGTTCAACATCATCTTGACGTCAATTTAGACAAAACACGAATACACAGTAAGTACATACTGTGGTGGTGTGTCTGATGTAACATTCAGTAAGTGTACAGATGAAATAAAGATGGGGGAGGGGGATCCTGAGTGTGTAACAGATGTACATACAGTAAAGTGAGTGCGCATCATACAGTATACAGTAACATGTAGCGCGAATCGCAAGCAGCACCTGCCTGTTTCCTGGTTCTTGTAGAGTCAAACGGTTCAAACGTTTCACTTAAAGGTATAAATTAGTTCTGTAGCTATCGAATATTTTAGTAATCGAGTTTTCTACCAAAAATTGTATCAATTAATTGAGTAATTGGATAAAATGTACTTTTGCCTAATTAAACAGCAATGTAAAATATATAGGAGAAACAAAGATTAATTGGTTTTCTTTTTAGAAAAATCTACTTTTATTTTTTAAATGCATACGTCATTTTATCAAAAATAAACATCGTCATTATTCACGATACAAGGAACAGCTTAAAGTTGCCTGAGATGAATTAAATTCATTACAGAGCCGTAGACTCTTATTTTAAAGCCTTTTCTCAGATGCAAAAACTAAAAAAAGTTATTTCAAATGACTTTAAGTATCAAAAAAACTAAGGCGCACATAAAAACACTAAGGTGTGCAACTAAACTTTCCGAACTAAAAGTTTCGAAATCTACAGCTCAGACATAACATACTGTATACTGTACCGTACGCCTTTACTGACAATGTCTGTCATTTTCTCCGTCTGGTTTCTTCATCTCTCGACTCGCTGATATTTTTATCGCTCCGTTCCGTTTTGCAGCCACAACAGAACGCTCCTTTAATATCATTACACAGCTGACTGTTTGCGTCTCCTTCCGCTTTGTGGGTGACGTAAGCGCTTCTTCTTCGTCGGTGTTTCCTGGCGGCTTGCATCCGGAAGCGCGCTGTGTCAAAAGTGCGCTGTCAACAAATAATTTCGCAAAAACATAACGCAAGCTTTTAAAATTAATTAAAAGAAGCTTCGAGGCAGAAGATTTTGCCTCGATCATTTTTTGTAATCGAATTACTCGAGGTATCGTTTCAGCCCTAATATAAATGGTTCCTATAAGATACAGCACTGTCGCTCTCACCAGCAGAACCGCTTCATACTTTTAATCAGTCCTCATTGTACACTCGGGCTAATACCGCCATCGCGCTCGCCACCCTGTACTGTATAACGCTAGCTGGTGATTAGCGAGCTAGAGAATTGCATCATGTTATCTGATGCTGTATGTTTGTTATTCCTTCGACAAGTCAGCGGTTACGTGATGTGTGTCTGCAGGACGTGGTGGTGGTAGGGGAGGAGAACTTCACCACGCCCTGCTACATCCAGATGGACGAGGAGGCGTGTCACATCCTGACCGAGACGCTGGGGACGTACTGCTTGGTGGGTCAGTCGGTGAGCGCAGCCACCACCAAGAGGCTGAGGCTGGCCGTGTTCGGGCCCGTCACCTGTACGACGCTCGAGTACAACATCCGCGTGTACTGCCTGGACGACACGCAGGACGCCCTCAAAGTGAGTCACGAGCGCGCACACACACACACACACACACGCGGCTGTCAGACGGTACAAACGCACACTGTTGTCATGAACGCGGGAACTGTTGAGTGTATGATTTGATGAAACTAAAAAACATTGTTATTATTATTATTATTATTATTATTACACTTTACCCAGCGTATTATTTAGAATTGTGTGTGTGTGTGTGTGTGTGAATTACTGTACTTTATGGATTTATTCATGCAGCATTTCTTTGTGTGTGTGTGTTTGTGCACATGTTTTATACATGTGTTCATGCTTATGTTTATGGCTGTTTCTCATATCTATGCATTTCTTCTCACCCTTATACATTTACATCGCACACATTCGAGTGTGTGTGTGTGAGAGTACTGCGTGTGTGGGAGAGCACAGATGAGTGGTAGGAGGCTACAGGCTCGCATCCATGCTGCAGAGAGACGCATTTCATTTGAATAGAAAGTCCATCAGCCAACTGTTCTCACACACGGAGAACTCGGAGCTCGGGAAAATTTCATTCACGCCTTTCCTCGCTCTTTTGTCCGCTCAAGTCGTTCAAGAAGTACGGGAACACGAGCCCGGTGTCGGTTCTCAAGGTTCTGTGTGGTGGTGCGTCTGAAACGTGCGACCTGTTATCAAGAGCTAATGGAGTGTGTGCTGTGTGTGTGTGACCTGTAGGAGGTGCTGCAGATGGAGAAGCAGATGGCTGGGAAGCTCCTGGACGAACCAAAGACCCTGAACTTTAAGGACAGCACCCACAACCTGCGTCTGTCGCTGCACGACGTCCCGCACACGCAGTGGAAGAGCAAACTGCTGGCCAAGTACCAGGTACGAGCGCTAACCAGCGGATTCGGAAGTGAAAGAGTTACGGCTGCCGCCGGGGAGCCTTGATTTCATTCCTGTAATGTAAAACGCGTAATGAAATACGACTCTTTTACAACAGGAGCTGGCGTTTCAGCAGGTATGGAGCGGCTCTCAGAGGAACCTGCACTGCACCTTCACTCTGGAGCGCTTCAGCGCGGCGACGGTGGATCTGGCCTGTAAACTGTGCGTGCGCCAGGTGGAGGGCGAGGGGCAGATCTTCCAGCTCAACACCACGCTGTTGGAGGTCAGTGGCTCAGCCGTTCGGTCTAGAGCGTAATCCAAAGAAACAAGGAGCTCCTGCTCTTCTAGGTGACACCAGACGTGACGTCATTAGTCTTTTACCATCCGATATAAAGTGGGTGAATTCACGAGAGAAGCCAAGGTGAGACTATTCAGGAAGTCCAGGGCCCATATTCGCATCGCATCGCGATCGCGAGTTCGATTCCCAGGTGATGCTGTAACCTCTCGCAGTCCGAGGCCTAGAGAGAGCTGATTGGCCGAGTTCTCTCAGAGGGGAGGGATGAGAGGTACTTAGTGCTCTCACATTTATCACGGCTCTACAGAGATCACACAAGCGGAAGGAGCGGATAGCACGGATAGCGCTTTCCTCTGAGTGTGTTACTCCGCCCCCAACGGTGCGTGAGCGAGCAGTTCGAAATGATGCGGTCGGCTGGCGTTACGTGGTTCGGAGGAAACATGTGATAGTCTTCGGCCCTCCCGGCTGAATGGTAGTAGCCTTACTGTGGGAGCCCCCTAGTGACGGGGAGGAATTGGACACGACTAAATTAGGGAGAAAATCTGGGAAATATAGTAAAAATAATACTATAAAAAATAATAATTCTCTCATAGAGCTCCTATCTTAGCTTAAAAAGTCCTAGCTGGGAGTCCTAGACTAAAAGTGATTTAGGAAACTTCTCAGAGTAACTCTGAGTAAAGAAAGTACAAAACCCGTTATCTTAGTGAGGAGGAGGTGTGGTCGACCCCGTTGCTAGATAATTAAAAAGCCAAATGCGTCTACTTTTGAAGCACCCACATTCCACATAGTAGTTACTATATTTAAGTTCTTACATTTATTTACCGTACTGATTTTATTACTTGTAATCCATTTCAGATTGATGGGAGCAAAATGGCTCACATTTTACCAGTTTACATGATTGCAGGACCGTCTGTTTAAGTAGCGCGTTTGGATGGTTTGTAGCCAACAATCCAATCGAGATGGAAGGAAGTAAAAGAACAAGAAAACCAAATTAGACAGAAGAGCCGTGTTTACTTTTAGCTTTACATTCAGTGTTTGGACAATATTTCTTCTTTTCCGCCATTTTGTCCTCTGCTATAGAAACTCTTAAGCCTCTTAAAAGTCCCCCTCTCTACTATAACCATTTTTACCGTACTGTACCTTACCTGGCTGTTTTTAGTCCTGAGATTTTTCGTAAATTATTTTTATCTTTATAAAGATTTAATCCTAAATTTAAGTGGTATTTCTAAGAAACTGTCATAATTCTAAGAATGTTCTTAGAATTTTGTCACTGGGAGAAACTTTTAGGCTTAAGAAGCTTTGTGAATACGGGCCCAGATGTTTAGCACGTCCATGGCGGACCATCAGAATAAGTCACACTCAAAAGGACATAATTTAATAGTCTAGCCATCTAATCCACGCTCCTTTTTGCCGGAGTAAAGCATCTTACTGTACATTAAAGACGGTCATGAACACGACGACGTTCATGTGATGTGTATCTCCATGACATCGTACTTTAAATTAGAATAGAGCGCAGTGTGACCGTGATTGTATCAACACAAACATGCTTCATTCTCCATACTGTATATCCAGCGTGTTCATTTTAGGATTACAGCCGATCCGAAACCCACTGAGAAGAGAACTTCACTCCACAGAAAACAGATACACACTGGATGTTTATTCCTCCATCCTTAGTTTAATTCACTTCAGGTCTATTTTGTTTATGTAGCGCTTTTAACAATGGTTATTGTCGCAAAGCAGCTGTACAGAATCAAAAGAAAATGATGTAAATGATGAGATCGTCCCTGATCAGCAAGCGGAGGTCGACGGTGCCGAGGGAAAAACTCCCTGAGATATCATTAGGAAGAAACCTTGAGAGGAACCAGACTCAACAGGGAACCATTTATTTGGTTATTTGGATGAAAGCAGATAGCAGTGATTGTAGTGCAGTCATGTGTGTTAGGAGGCTGAAAGTTCAATATAACAGATGTTTAAGTTAATATGGAGTCCAGTTTGTTACTGAAGACTCCGGTAGACTGTAGGAAACTCCAGTCCTGAACTATTGAGCGACTGCAGTCACGAGTCCTCAGAGAACAGCTGTCTGCATCAGCCGAGGACAGGACCGTCTTCATGGTAACGTGGAACCGTCCCCAGTCTCCACACGCATCCCAGGCAGACCACACGGGGCATCCATCTGACGAGATCTCCAACCAGGAGAGGGACACCAGGACGAGTCAGACAGGACAAGAGGACAGAGGGGATCTAGTTATGTATGGTCACAGTCACATGGTGGATCTTGAGTGACTGCCTGATCAGGGTGACCGTGGTTTAAAGTAAAGGATAAGTTCAGGGGATTTCTGTGCATGTACAGTAAGTATATTAAAATACGTCCTAGTTGTTCCTTCCCTGCTGTCCTCCCTGCACACCGGACATGACATTTGTCCCCCATAACGCAAATGCATCATTCAAAAATGTATTCATGAAAGTCAGCGGAGACTTACTGTACATGAAGCTCCTGCAGTCACACTGACTTGGTATCGTATAGTGTTACGGTGTATTTAGTACAAATTTAACTCAGTTTAAGGCAGACTTGACTTAAAAAAATAAAAAATAAAAAAAACTGTCCCTTTGAGCTACGAGTGAAAGAGTAGAAAGTGAAAAGAGTAAGTGTGGAGGCAGGGTTTCATAAACACAAAGATTTTATTTTTTCGTGTAATGGAGCAGAGGTTGAGGAACTCATAGTGCCAAGATACTCCCAGTTCTAGCTTTGTTTCTTTTTAGTTTTTTTTTTTATTCTTCTCTTCAGGGTTGGCAGAGGTGTAGTTTTAGAATTTCTACTTGGATTTTAAAAAGCCACAATCCAGGCACCAAATTTACCACTTATTCACATTCGACAGCTCAGACAGACATGTGAAACTCCAGATGTTGAGAGGGGTGCTGCACAGCTGCCTCAGCACCACGATAGAGGGCAAGAGATTGGAAGAGACTGCGGATGGATAATCTTTTTAAAACGCGTTGTTGGTCAGACGGGCGACTTTGGACGCACCGTTAGACACACTGGCGTTTTGTTAGCCTCAGCACTGTGTCGATTCCTTCGGCAAAAACTCGGCGAAGCTCCTTCTGAGAGGATGAAGGCTAATCAGCCTCCTGTCCTTGCAGCTGACATCTGCACGCAACAGAGTGGAGTGATGAAGGTGTGGACGGCTTCCTGCGCATCACTTCCAAGCCGTTTGATTGCTCTCTCCATCGCCGTGTCTCCAGTAATGGCAGGCCATCTGATTTCTCTCTCTCTCTCTCTCTCTCTCTGTGAGCTCCCGAGAGGACCTCCATGAGTGACTGGGCACTCGGCTAATTGTCATTAAGTCCTGAGAGCTGTGAGATTGCACGGTTTTTCGAGTGGTGTTGACTTTCGCTGCCTGGTTCCCGCAGGACCTCCAGCAGGCTGCTGCTGCCAAAAGCGGCTGTTCAGGCGCGGTGTTCAACACGCCACGCCGCCACCGACGACTTCACAAACGATCGGAAATCTTCCGGGATAAATGATTAATACATAACGCAATCTCTCCGCTTGCGTACACAAGATTTCGGCTTTAGCAAATAAATCTGCAAGTCTGTTCTGTCAGCTGTCTTATAGATGGTGAGGTGTGTTTTACTCTGTCAGGTAGCTGGAGATACTTCAGTCATTAAGTTAGCTTACTGGAACTCCGTCTTATGGAGTGTTTAGGTGTAATTAAACACACACACACACACACTCAGACAGATGAACAGATTGTGAAAGATAGACCGTGGTGTGGTGCACGGTCTGATAACATGCTGAAGTCGATTATTTTCCCATTAACGCACGTCCTAATTCATCCAATCAGAGCAGAGGAATCAGGATCACTGAATTTAATGGAAGTTTATTTTATTTATTGTTGAAGTGTTGATTATTCTATGATTTCCAAGCTTCACAGTAACCTCACTAGTCTAATCCACTCAGTTTATTTTGTCTCTTTATATCAGACCCATTTATACTCCATTATATCTGTTTCTTCTAATATAAGATTCACGCTAGACATTTATTCAGCCCCGTGAAGGTGCTGCCGGCCGTCCTCATCTCCGCCCGAGTGCAAAGACGTTGTTGCGGTTTAGCATTTCAGGACCTTGCCAGAATGCCAGAATAACGAAGTCTGAATGTTTGTGAGTATAAAAAAAAAAAGCCGTAGCACCGACCCCTGGAGTGAATCCAAAGCGAAACAATGCATGGCTTCATCGTGCAGCTCTCCACAGATAACACGTACATGTGAAGGATAGAGTTCATATTATTATTATTTGCACTCGTGTTATTTTTCAAATTCAAATTTTTATTTGTCACATACACAGTCATACACAGTACGATATGCAGTGAAATGCTTAGACGACTGCGCGTGAAAGTAAAATAAAAGACTATTAATAGGAAATAAATATGAAAAAGAAAATAGAAAGTAAATTTAACTAAGAAAGAATAAAATTAAATATTTTTAAAAAATTTTGTCTTACTTCCCTCACATGTTGTCTTTAACAGGAAGGTTAAGATTTCATTTGACCGTCTTTAGCTTTTTTGAGGAAATCCTGGAATACACCGGCGCCATCAGGGAAGAGGAACTCCACAGATGTGATAACCTGGACCCGTATTCACAAAGCTGCTTCCTAAGCCTAAAAGTTGCTCCTAGTGACAAAATTCTTAGAATTATGACATTTTCTTAGAATTTTCCCTTAAATTTAGGACAAAATCTTAATAAAGATAAAAATGATTCACAGAACATCTTAGACCTAAAAACAGCTCCTGTGAGTTCTCATCACATTGTGTGTGTGTGTGTGTGTGTGTGTGTGTGTGTGTGTGTGTGTGTGTGTGTGTGTG